>JBBYHL010221624.1:0-20863 GCA_038381835.1 Adansonia madagascariensis
ATAGGCCAACTAAATGGCGTGTTCAAGCATCTAGACGAATAAGAGTTTTTTTAAGTTACTCCAAAATTTTTATTTTTATTTTTTTGGTAAAATTAGAGTCTATCCGTTCGAATTATTTATATTTATTAATTTATAATTAATAAAAATTTTCAAAAATTATTTTTATATTAATTTTTATATATTTTATAATTAAATTTAAATAAAAATATTTATAATTATTAAATATTAATTTAAATCAATTTAAATTAAAAAAAATTTAAAATCTAATCCAAACGGATCAAATCCGTCAACCTAATAATACAACTTGCAAATAAATCTACTTATAATAGTGATTTCTCGTCTTTGTTTATGTTTTAGCAATGTAGATATTGGTTTTTGTCATATTGTAAATTATTCTAGTAAATATATGCAAGGAAGTTTTATTCAAAGTTCATTAAGACAATGTGGAGTGCATACTTGACCAATTTGCAGCTTGGTTGAATGGATTTCCAGCAAAAAGCTACTTGGGGCACCTAAATAATCAACTTGTAATGGTTAAGCCACAAGGTAAGAAAGTTTACGAATCTCGACTATTGGGTTAACAAGTTTTTTGTCATTTTATGTCAAACAAAGCATTTGCAGTCAAGTCATACTTAAATTTGGGACGAAGCAAAAAAAAAAAAGCAAAGAAAATAAAAAATCGAGTCAAATAGTAGTATTCGATTCAAATTTTATTAATTCGGTTCGATTATAGTTCAAATACTATTGATGTATATTTTATTTGGTTTAGTTTTATTTTTGATTCACAAATTAAAAAAATAATAATAATTTAAACTGAATTGAATTTATTTTTTATTTAATTTTTACTTAGTTTTAAATTTTTTATAATATAAAAATAAATATTTTATTTCTAAATTAGTTTTTAAAATTTGGTTTGGTTTGTTATGATTTTCGGTTCGCTTTTTGAAAATTTAGAATACTGCACAGTAACCTTAATTTTTTTCCCAAACCGATATAAACCGAACCACTAGATTAGATTTGGATTTGTTCAAGTTTTGTAAATTTTTTCATGTATTTAGAAGATCATTAAAAGTTTATATCCCTCTACTCATGTCTTTATATATATATATATATATGTATCAAACACGAATATTAAATATTATATTTAGAAAAAAAAGAGTCAAAGAACTTAGCGCTCTACTAAGGGAAAATGATTAATGTTTGGAAATTTTCTCAGTGTTTTTGCAGTACAGTTGGAATATGGCCACTGCAATAAAAAATGTTGATTACCTAAACAAAAAAAAAAAAAAAAGGAATTTTGAGTTCCTAAACCAGGTAATGCTCTCTTTGATAGCTAAACAGAACATAGATGAAAATTTATGTTATTTGAATTCGCGTGTATGTATCTAATATTAGTATGTTTAATATTGTTTTAAAGTTTTTTCTATATATTCAAAGAGTATATTCCCGTATTTATATTTAAATATATATATTGAACACTAAAATTTCAAGAAAAATTATGGGTCAGAGCAACCTAAATAAGAACTATGTTCAAGCATCAGTATTGATTTCACTGCTAAAAAAATGATCAAACAAATAGATTTCTTGAAGATTTAAGAACTTACAGTTCAAAGAGTTGATTATATAATACAACTACTCCTAACAAATATGAAAGAAGCAACTGAGATGGAGATTGCTATCATCTGGTATCAAAAGCCTTTGACCATTTCCCCACTTTTACTGTAAAATAAGCTGTCATTGATTCATTAACTTGCTTGGTGCAAATCAATGTGAAATCATCAAAATCTTCTGAGAAACCTTTCTTCTAAACCAGGGTTTTCAATGACTGATAAACCTGGAACATGGACCATCTGTCCTTTGGCCTAGCAACCACACGATTACATGCTATTTTGAGGAACGGCAACATTTCATCATCATGGCCCTTCCATTAAGAGCTTTGTCAATGGCATCCTTGATTCTAACAGAGTTTGAGAGATGATTTACCCAACCCACTATATCAACCTTGAATCCTTCTCCACCTGCATTAACTTCTAGGGGTTTTTGCCTAGTTATCAGTTCCAGAAGCACGACACCAAATCCATAAACATCACCTTTAAGTGAAGCAACCATGGCGGTTGAATACTCTGGAGCTACATAACCAAATTCATCGAAGCCTCTGAGTGATGAGCTTTGCCAATCCGAAGTCCATTATCCTTGCATCAAAGTCCTCATCAAGAAGTATCACACTGGAGCAGATATTCTCCTGCGGAAATGGAGGGTGGCACCCATGCTGCAGCCAGGCTATACCCCTAGCTGCACCTAAGCCAATCCTAAATCTAGTTGGCCAATCAATGGTTGCAACACTTCCATGTAGCAAAGAATATAGAGTCCCATTGGATATATGCTTATAAACTAGCAGCTTCTCGTCTTCCACAACACAAAATCCCAAAACGGGTGCCAAATTCGGATGCCTAAGTTGGCCTAATCGCTTCATCTTCCAACGAAACTGCCTGTAGCCGAGCTTGCAAGTCGTAAGCCTCTTGATTGCAAGGGCTGCTCTATAGGTAGTTCCGGTCCTAGTCAAAATTATGATGTTCCAAGCATCGAAATTGTTTGTTGCTGCCATTAAATCAACCAACTTAACCTTCACAATTGGCTTCTGAAACAATGAAACTTGAGTCAATTTATGAGCCCTCAACCTCTCAGCCGAACTACTGCCGTCATTCCTTTGGAATTACCCTTTCTTCATCTTCTTTATCCATTGCGAATGGTACCACCAACAAGCCCCAAATCCCAACACCATTGAAGTAGTAGCACCAAGAACCCCCGCTGCAATTATAATTGCTAAATTTTTCTTACTCAAACGCCACATTTTCCAAGAGGACCCCCACAAAGACCATTATGTCCCGTAAATTCTATCTTGATATGATTCTCAAAGGACGAAGGAATAGAACCAGAGAGATCATTATTTGCTGCTGAAAACTTCTTCAGCCTGTCTAAACCTGATAGCTGGTATGGAATAGGACCTGAGAGATTATTATATGCTACTGAAACTTCTTCAGCCTGTTTAAGCCAGATTAACTGGTATGGAATTGAACCCGAAAGCCTATTACCTGACAGTATCATATGACTTAGACAAGCACACTTTGTGGGATGGAACCTGACGGATCAAGGATTACTAAATATGGTAACCAAGTACATATCTGTGGAGGGATTGTACCTGAAAGGTTGTTTGCCGATAGATTCAAGATCTGCAAACTCTAACAGTACTGTAAAGATTGAGGTAATTGTCCTGATAGTTTCATGTCACGAAGTTCAAGACTTAACAGTCAGTTTTTCCGTTCCTTCCAACGTGAAACACCAACAAACTTGCATATAAAACCAACTGAATGGTTATTGAAAGTCAAGGTGCTTAACTTCCCATCTGGGTCATTTAGAGAATTCTTGACATCATCCAAACACTTCATATCATCCTCCGTTACAGCTGACAAAACAAGTACTGGCAAAAACTTCCATATTAAAACAAATCTGATGACCTTTGACCAGCCGTAAAATGATCCCTTCATAGCTTATCCCAACAAAGAAACATTAAAAAAAAAAAAAAAAAAGAACCCAGAGTTTTATTTGTGACTTAGATCACAAAAACTACGCTGAAGAGTTCATGAGATCAAATTTGGTCTTTCTTATGTTGGGGTGCTGCAATGACTTGGGTGAAAGCAAAATTTGGGCGCAAAATATGTGGAATGGTCTAAAGAGGAAGAGTCTGAGAAGAGTCATAGACTTGGATATATGTAATTACCAACCAATTGCTTAAACAGTATGATTGATTTGATTATTTTCTCTAGTACTACTGATATTTTCATTATTTTCCATTTTTTTTATTTTCTTGAGAGTTTTTTTTGCTGAAGAAAAAGAAAAATTTTTTGTTAATTTGTAGGTGATTTCTGCTTGATGATTACAGTTTGTTTTGACTAGAAAATTGGGTTACTTAATTAAAAATTTTTTCACCAAAAAAACTGAAGTTAAGGTCCTTGAAATGGTAGCGCTGCCCCAAATAATAATATTCCTCACTTGTTATTTTTAATTTAATTTGAGATAATATATATAGCTTTAAGTCAAGGATTTAACTGTTAAATAAATCTATCATTTTCTAAGGAATTTTGTTCAACTGATATAGAGACAGGAAGATTCCATACAGATTCCTCGTAGTAGTAGTAGTAGTCAATACTTTGATAGTTGAGTATAAAAGTGAGTATTTCCCTTTTTTTTTTTATTTTCCTTTTTAGTACATTTTTGTGTATGTCCAAAGGGAATTCTCCTTTGCAAACAATCGATCAAGTTGGGATTTGCATCTGCCCCTATACGAAACACGATATAAATATCACATATTTAATAAATATAAAAATAATCTAAAATATAATACTTTTAATACATGTATAATATATGTATTTAAAATTTTAATATATTTAATAATTTATGTGATACTTATATTTAAGAAAATATAAACATAACAAATATACATGAAAAATCTACGTATATTGAATCTAACATTTAGTCCAATTGATTTATGCAACCAATTAACGTCTAGCAAATTTAAAATTTAGATCCCTATATTTGCAACTTTTTTCTTCTTATTAGACTATAACTTCTTTTGTAAAAAAAAAATCACATATATCAAACTTTAATTATCTTTTATGAAATAGAAGTGGAAGGTATTGGTCCTTTTCATTTAGTCAGATAGGCTATTATCAAATAGAAAAGAAAATTCCAACCTTCTTCCCAAAAAAGTGAATTCTTTGGTACATTTACTTAGATGGAATCACATAATTCAAATATATATTATATGAATTTATATTTGATACATTGATAATTTATAGATTTATACATCGTTAATAAATCATATAATATTACATCATTAAAATAAAAATCAATTGTATTTATTTTTAAAAATGTAATATAATCCGATTTACTAAGTGCATAAAATACAAACCCATATTATATATAGCAAAATGGGGTTGATTTAAAATATTATAATTTAATAAAAGTTCAAATGATTGGGAATAGTAAATTTTTTAAGTAATGTGTTTCATCTTTAGTGATTGACTACGAAATAATGGATTTGCAAAAATCCCAACATTTTTTTCTACACCACATCTATGCAAACAAAAATTTGTGTGGCTGTAATGGTAATTGGATATACAACAAATATTTAGAAGCTTTTAAGTCTTATCGGCAATAATCTTTGATTTTTACTACCAAGATGTTAAAATTCACATTTTAAATGATTTTTAGCACCAATTCTATTTGAAAAAGGTAACATCAATCTGTGCACTATTTTTATAAACTTATGTTAGAATGCAAATATATATATATATATATATATAGATATATATAATTCAATTCATCCTAAAATTGATATGCATTTATCATTTGAATTGAGATTAAATAATTGTAACTGAAAGGGCAGCAAAGTTTACTTGAAACAGGAAAAAATTGGATTTATTTGCTTATACCCACTTTAACCCGCTTTAATTAAGAAAAGTTAATAATTTGAATTTGTCCGATATAAATTCGAATTTGTTTGAATTTAAAATGATTTAATTTTAAAAATCAATTATTTGAGCTTAAAAATATTCAAAATGATTCAACTGGACATAAAATATCAAATTACCACTAATAATCTTAACTCATCTATCAGTTGAGACGTATAATTAATTAAAAACTATTTAAATTTTAAAATTTTTAAACTTTAAAACGAGATAATATTTTATAAAAATTTTGCTAATAGTAAGAGTTGAATATGAAATAAAGAATATACTATTTATATTTTCAAAAAAAAAAAAAAAGGACAATAGTATTTGTGCGAGAAGTCTTTTCTTGACCAAAAGGTTGATGTAATTAAAAGATCGGTGGTGTGGTGTGGCGTGGTCGAACCCCTCATAAAATTGAAGTAGAATGGACGTTATGTATATTGGGTTATTCAGCAAAAAAATTTCATCCACCTACTTAGCTTTTGTTTGTTAAAAAAATTGGATTAAAGTTAGACTATTCGAAGGTTAATTATACGTTTAAATTTAAAAATTTATCTAATATTTAAAAAAGTTTAGATAAAAATATTAAATTTAAAAAATGTACTTAAGCAAAAGTCTTGCACAAGTAATTTTAAGTCTGAGCCCAACCTAGTCTGAGTAAAGTTTTTTTAATTACAAAAATTATATTTTGTGAAGATAGTTATAAGTTTATTGTTCTAGTCGTTAACTTATTAAAATATTTTTATAATAAAAATTATACCATACATATTTTAAAGAATATTAACAAAACTTATTAAAAATATATTTAATTATTAAAAATTAAATTAAAATCATATTAAAAATAAAAAAAAATATAATATAAGCAGACTTAAATAGGTTTGAACTATCTATTAATAAATATAGACCAGCTTAAATAAAAAAATTTATTCATATTTCAGTTCAGGCTTAGGTAAGCCTATAATGTGCTAATACTCTATATGAGCTTAACTTGAACCCGGCCTGATCTAATTGAAGATCAAATATCGATTTAACTAATTGAATCAGTTGATAATATTAAAATAAATTTAAATATTAAATAATATTAAATATAATAAATATTTAATAAAATATATAATTAACTAAATGAATTGTATAATTTTTAATATAACTTCAAAAAATTAAAATTTCAAATGCCATTAAATACAATAATTTTTTTTTATAAAACACGTAGGTTTAAAACCAATTAATTAACGAACATACAGATAAATGAATGTAAGGAAACATATACAGTGACTAATCAGGTTTAATTATTTCAATTTCCAATACGCAAATCCCAACAACATTGAAGCTGCCGCACCAGAAACCCCAGCTCCAATTATAATTGCCATATTCTTCTTACTCAAACCCCTACAGTTTCCAAGAGGCACCCCACAAAGACCACTATTCCCAGCAAAATCTACCTTATCATGATTCTCAAAAGATGAAGGAATAGCACCTTTGAGATTATTATTTGCAACAGAAAAGTTCCTCAGCCTATCCAAATCAGACAGTTGGTTTGGAATTGACCCTGAAAGCTTATTATTTGACAGTATCAAGTTATTCATATAAGAACACTTGGACAAATTCGATGGGATGGAACCTGACAGATCATTGCTAGACAGATCAAGTGTTACTAAATAGGGTAACCAAGTACATATCTGTGGAGGGATCGTACCAGAAAGTTGGTTGGCTGACAGATCCAAGCTCTGCAAACTCCCGCAGTACTGTAAAGATCGAGGTAACCGTCCTGAAAGTTTCATGTCACGAAGTTCAAGACCTAACACTTGGTTTTTCCGTTCATCCCAACATGAAACTCCCACAAACTTGCATATAGAACCGGCTGAATGGTTATTGAAAGTCCAGGTGCTTAACTTCCCATCTGGGTCATTTAGATATTTCTTGACGCCTTCCAAACACTTCATATCATCTTCAGTTACAGCTGACAAAACAAGTCCTGGCAAAAACATCCATGATAAAACAAAGCTGATGATCTTTAACCAGCTGGAAAATGATTCCTTCATAGCTTAACACAAACAAAGAAACATATATGTATATATATATATATATATATATATATATAAACCGAGACCTTTATTTGTGACTTAGATCACAAAATCAACACTGGAGTTCATGAGATCAAATTTGCCCTTTTCTTTTAAGTTGGGGTGCTGCAATGACTTTGGTGGAATCAAAATTGATATTATAATATAATTAGTAAGAAGAACAAATCTAAAGTCTGAACCCAAAGACCTGCTAATTGACTTGAAAATTAGAACAGCAATTTTCCATTGGAGCTTTGAAAAGGTCAAACAAAATTGCTGCCTAAAGGTTCAACGTTTTACATACTATTATTAAATTTTGTAATAGTGACAGAGCATTATTTCCTTTGCCCTTCCATAAAACTTATATTAAGAATATTTATATTTTAATAATATTATTCAAAATTAAAATATTTAAATACCTTTTTATATTAATGTTTTTAATATTTGTAAAATTCTTTTGATTTAAAATTAAATAGAAATATTTTTATATTAATATAATAAAACTTTGGTCCAATTAAATTAAATCCAAACTTAAAAATATGTTCAAGCATGAAAAAGGTTCAAAACATAACTAATTTTTCGTTCACCGATAGCCATTTTCTTGGATTATTCTAGCATTCATCCAAAATTTTCACCAAAAGCTTATTTCCATAAGTCGAGTCGTAATTCAAAAAAAAATTAATAAAATTATTTTATTATTTAAAAATATTAAAAATTATTTTATATTAATATTTAATATTTTATAATTAAATTTAAATAAAAAATAAATTAAATAAATATTTTAAATTAAATCGTAATGAAAAAATTATTTGTCTAAGTCTCACCCTTTGACAAGCCTAATTAGGTGCTAAGATTCGGCCCAATATTGGGTGTACCCAACCCAAACCCATTGAAACATTTACTTAAACCGTAAATTTTACATTAAAAAAAAAAAAAAAAAGAGTTTATCATTTGATCTGAAATTCTTCCCGCCACCAAATTGATGAAATCAACGGTCAAAACACAAAGATCAGCTTCTTCTCCAAATCCTAACCCTCCATCTGGCAGAGGTGGAACCCACAACTAATTGCTTTTCCAAATTTCATAATTAAAAAAAAAAAAAAAACTCGATCAAAAAATATTGATATTAAAAAAACTCAAGATTCCCTTGTGGACCCACCCTTCATTTCTCATGGCCTTTAATTGCGACAGAAAACGGCACCGTTTTGATCCTTTTTCTAAGGAGCTATGATTATGTCGTTGTCGAAAAATTCAAAAATGTGGGGTCCAAAGTTCCTCTAACGAGCAGCAATCCAATCTATTTCCTTTTTCGTTATTCAAATTCAAAGCTAAGGGCAATACCGTCCTTTGGAATTTAAATGCCCTTTCAGTTAAACCTCTACTTTCCAGCTCCGTTTTCACGAACTACAAAAACCGCCCAACGAGCATTTCTGAACTCCGAGAAACTGCGAAAGAGCTCTCAACTCTCAAATTGCCATGGGAGATTCGGATGTAAGTTTCGAAACTTAAACTTAAATTCCGCTTTTCTTCTTTTCTTCTATTATTCTAATTGTTTGATTTTTGAAATGAGAATTTTTTGTTGTTTGTTTTGGTGTAGAAAACGGTTGCGTTGAAGGTGGCGTACGCCGGGGTAATACTGAACACGGCGAAGGAAGCGGCGGCGAGAGTGATGGTGTCGGAGAAGAGAGCGGCGTTGTTTCAGCACCAGCTGAATTGTTCCAAGGAGGAGTCACTTCGTTTGCTTCTTCGGTTGAAACACATGATCGACGTCAACGTAATTTCCTTTTTCTCCTTTTGAATATATTTTAAAAATTTCTAGAGCATATTAAAATAGCGTTCCGAGACTTTTTTTTTAGTTTGAATATAAGTTTTATTCTTTTTTTTTTTTCTAGATTTATGGATTTTTGAAAATTTAAATTGTCTAGATTATGAGTTTTTTAAAATTCTTGCTTGCCAAAGACGGAACCCGATTTGAAAATGCTAGTCGCTAAATTATTTAAATGTGGTAGAAATGAATCCGATTGAGATAATGCGGTTTATTTCAGTGATCAATTTTTTGAATATTGATTTTCTATTGACTGATCTAATGTAAGTTCTGTTTAACTTTCCCTATTAATTAGGAGAATTTGATTTTTCGAACCAAAAATCTGAATCTCCAGTTTGATTTTTTAATATCCTTTACTGATTGGGGGGTGTTGGAACTCTTTAAATTGATTGATTTGTTGCTTGATGAACCTTAGGACTTCAGTAAGTTAAAAGATTTCTGAAGAATTGCTAGTATAAGGTTAAGCTTCATCTGGTTTCAAGAGGTGCTTTCAAATGTCAACTTGATTGAAAATTGATACAATCTACGTTTACTTATATTCTTTATTTTCCTTAAAATATCTATATCTTATACTTGTGCCCAATTCATATTCCAACATGGATCTAGGGTATAATCTTCAAAATACATGGAGAAACTTAAAAAAAAATGAATCGGATACATATTCATATCCGATACTCACTCTAAGTTCGGGTAGCATAAGCAATAAATATATTTCGTAATCACAGAAGCTAAAGCGTTGTTGCTACGGTATGCCTTTTTATCCTACATGCTTCAACACTAGGCTTAAAAAGGAAGTTTTGGCATTTTGCTACTATGGAAGCACATCTAACTTAAGTTTTTCTTCTGCCTAGATCGTAAGTAGTGGTTACTCGTTAGTTAATGGATGCTATCAACGACAACCGTATGTTCGCAAGTAACATAGAGCTCAAGTCTTTGACATGGATATTATATTTTTATTTTTCGTTTTAAGCAAGCTAGAGAACGAAATCAGGAAAATTAGTGTTTGAAAAGAACTTGGAATTCCACTTCCCCATTTTGGTTTATTTCTCTCTTTTATTTTTTTTTTTTTTGAGCAATAGATACAACTTCTAAAACTATGTTGCTCTGACTCTTCATTTTTTTGAAGTAACCATGTTGAACACATATCCGGACATGGATACGGAGATATGACTCTCCTACAAACCTCCAAATATGTGAAAAAACTTTTAAAAAAAATTAAACATAGATATGTGAGACACGTATCCATGTTCGACATTTACCAGAGTCCATGTAACTTAGCTCTTAAATGCTTGCTTCCTCACAGACAATTGAAGCAGAGACAACATACTTAAATCAGAAGAGAAAGATCGATGAGCTTGAAGCACAGCTGCATGAAGCAGAGGATATCATAACAGATCTTCGAGTGGAATTAAATTGTGTGCGGGATGAGCTGAAGAGAGCAAAGAACACAAAAGGGAAGCCTTTAAGTGGACAAGTCACTAGTGAGGATGCATCTTCTCTAAAAGATCCAACAACCAAACCCACCGTGCAATCTATGTTAAATTCAGGATATATGACTGTGCCAGAATCTGACATGAGCAACTATGCATTGAATAAGGGATATCCTGATAGATGTTGCAGTTCTACAAAGCAAACTGATCGACCTAATGTTTCTCATGTTGAGAGTTATTATCTTCATAACTCTAACTTGGGCACAGTACTTATGGCAAGCAAGAAGCTAGAGCTATACAGAAATAGTTGTACACGGAGAATATGTGGTCTTGAAAGAAACTTGCTGGATGGTAAATTGACTCCTGGAGGTCTGGAAACAAGTGTTGGAGATGAAAGACAACGTATGCGATCATCTTCTAAAGCAAAGAACTTGAAGGAAATGAACTTTTCCGCAGATGAAACAAAGAAATCTGTTGAAGTCAGCAGAATAAAGAGAAGGAGAAAGACTCGATTTAGTAGAATCAAAGCTGGATCACGTAGATTTCATCCTGGTCAACGCACGAAACCTTGTAAATCATCTTCTGGTCTTTCCCGTTGCCAAACATATACAATTAATAGAAATGTTAAACTTTGTGACTCTCGCACTGTCTCCTCTATCCGGGTTGGTGATGTTGATGGAACAGAAAACCCTACAGATTTGGAAGAAGAATTCCAGCATAAAAGCAATTGTCATGAAGATGTAGTGGAAAGCAGCAATGATAATGCTACTTCATTCCGCTTTCTCCTGGATAAGCAGCTAACCGAGCCTTGTCAGTCGTCACCAGTTCTTAGCTTTTCTAAGACTTTGAATTCAATCTGCTTCAATGTCAAATCAAATGAAGATGGATTGAAAACAGTTGAAACTAAGACCAAGACAAAGCCATTGGCCCGCTTGGATCCCGGATTAACGCTTATTCAATGCAATGTGGATCCTTTATCAGGATCAAAACATATCACTGTAAGATTCAAGACACACAAATTGGGAGATGAGTCTGTTTTGGTTAGACAAGAAGGCAGCTCTGGGGACATTTTGACACGTCCATCTTCAGAATTGAGCTACAATAGTAGGGTCAATGTTTCCTTGGGGCAATCTTACTCGAAAGGTACCAAAGCATCAAATGTAACTAATGACGGTTCAACTATGGTGGATGACACCAACGATGGGATTCTTAAATACAACTTCCAAAGGAAGCGCAAGAAGAAATCGCTTTGTAATCTGGATGAAAACACTTCTGAAGAGAGCAGTGTAAAGAGGAGGGCAGGGGAGAAAGAGAATAGTCCACAGGAAACTTCTAAGTCTAACCTTGTTACAGAATCTTCTAGGGAGAGTCGACGTCTGGCTCAGGTTGCTCGCCAGGTTGGTTTCCTTTTCTCCGTGTAACTTTTCTATTCATTGGTATATTGTTTCAACTTTTCATTTTTTTTAAATATTTGTGTTTGACATCCATGTCTAATGCATATTCAAAAATGAATATGAGAATATGATTCTCCAAATTCGACATTCGCTCCCAAATTCAAGTAACATAGATTCATTGTGTTGCTATGATTTCATATTTGTGTGAATGGCTTCAAGACTTAGTGCCCAAAGAATTTCAAATGCATTATATTGCTGTTTATCATAATGAATCAAGCTTGTAGAACAAATAAGATCCACCTCCTGACCTATGTTATTTGGTTCGGAGAACGAGTTTGATTTGAGTATTTTCAATTTTTTAAATTTTTTTTTCATATAATTTGATGATAATACCCGAAAACGTCATATACAAAAATCAGACATAAATAATTTTTTAAAAATTAAGAGTTCGAGTAACATAAATCATGTTTATTAAAATTATAATTTTTCTGCATGATTCTGTGGAAATTGTAACCTGGTGAGCATCTTTCCCTTATTTCGTGCAGCTTATTGCTTTGTCTGGCAAAAGATGGTGGTAACTGGTGATTAAATTTTCACATTAATCTAACCAAACAAAGGAAGGCTTGAAATGATGGGTGTTTCTTGCGGGATGCTTTGTGAATGAAAGGTGAGTAAATGCGCTATGTAGAGAAAATCAAATTCGTAAACAAATATATTCAATTGCTTTTCTAACTGGCCAACTATGAGTACATACAGTAATTCGTATATTTTTTTCATATTTAAGATATTATATTTTTATATAAATTTTGATCGATTTATAAGTCGTATTATATAAATTTTAATATATTTATATATTCATGTTATTTTTTTTTCATATTGTGTAATCATGTTATGTTCAATATTGTCATATCAAAAAATAACGAATTAACCATTTTTTCCTTATTAATTTTTTGTGAAGTACCCATGTTTAATACATTGTTGGACATAGGTATAAGATATAATTATCCAAATACATAAAAAAATGAATATATGTGTATATAAAACTCACGCCAAAATCCAACTAAGATAGTTTTTTTTCTAGAATTGCTTATAAGCCGCAGCCTCAAAAAATTTGAAATGTAAGGTCAAGGCTGTATTTGGTTCAATTTGAAAGTTCAAATTACTATTTAAAATGTAATAAAATATTTAAAATATTATTTTTAATTAATATTATTTTATAATTAAATTTAAATATAAATATTATTTTAATTAATAAACAAATATTTAAGTCAAACCATATTAAAAAAAACAAACTTAAATTTAACAGACCGAACAGGATATCTAATCCTTGAACAGAGTTAGGTTTTTCACTCTTTGATGAACTCTAAACTTTGGTCTCACACTTTCTTATATTCATTATTGGTATTTAGTTTACTCGAATGAGGTTTAAACTCTGAATTTTTCTTTCAGTTTGTTGTCTAAATCAAACAGCCAAGCTAAAATAGAACGAGCAAGTGAGTTCTTATTTAAATTTTAAAATAAATAGTAGATACGAGTACGATATATTTATTAATCACAAAATTAATGTAGAAAACCCTAATACAATTAATATGAAAATATTTAATAATTTATATTATATTTATATTTAATAATTGATATGATAAAAAAATATGAGAGACAATAAGTATATATAAATTATTAAATATATAATAAAAAATAAAATAATTATAATTGGTTATCGCATAAGATAAAATTTTAAAATGACAAAAAAAATTAATGAAAATGGCAAAGCAGGCGACAACTTTTTAGAGTTTTTCTTTATTAACAATCTGGTTTTCTTAGCAAACATTGTTTTTCTTTAATTACGTAAACACAAACGTAAAGTATGTTTCAGATTAAGAGATATGCTTTAATTATTATTGAGAAATGGGAAATGTGGGGGGTCATGTCATTTTCCTATGATGTGGTCTTAAAAAGCAAGGCGTGCTTAGGACCTTCACGTTTCCAATCTATCGTTGCTGTCATAAACCGGCAAAAATCTGCTCTTTTTCTCCTTTTCAATCTCTTTGTTTTTCGTTATAAAATAGACAAGAGAGCTTTAGACATTAAATGATTACATTAAAATATGATATAAAATATAAAATAATATAAAAATTAATATACACATTATATAAATATATAAAAATTTTATTTAATATAAATTATTTATATATTAAATTTTATATAAATATATAATATTTGAACATGTAAGAATATAAAAAGGAGTGCACAAATTCTATCTACGCGGGCTGCACGCCAAGCCCTGACATACACAAACTTACAAGACTAAATCCTAAAATGGAGCAATCATAATGTAACTTTATTGTTACTGCAAAGTTTATATATCAGTGTTTTCTTGTCTCCCTTTCCAGGCTAAACTTTGATTCATTCGCAGCTTTTTCCCAAGCCATGTTTTGCCCCTGATTTTCTTAGCTGGTGGAGCCAGGGGGATTATGCCCAATGCTTTCCGCTAGTGGCATCCAGCCAAATTAACCCCAATTCCAGGGTCTTTCTAGCTTCCCATATTTTATATATTTGTTTATATATATATATATATATATATCATCAATTTGGTCACCTCCAACATGTAAAAAGTTAAGAACCCAACAATTTTCAAGCCAAAGAAAAAAAAAATTATGGAGGAGAAGAAAGATTTTTACTACTGCCAAAGGGGAAATGGAAATGAAAATTTGAACAAAGCTTTGTTTACAGCAGGCATAGCTCTTTTACTGGTATGTTTAAAACGGGCTTTGTTGTTGTTTCTTGTTGAAGTACAATGGCGAGCTTATTGGGTGTTTATTGTGTTAAACATTGTGCTCTTGGCTATTTTTTTCACTTCCACCACCATGAGCCCAAATTCAAGCCAAATCAATGATCAAGAAATGACCAAGAAAATTGATGAAGAGATGGAGAAGAAAAGGGGAAATTGCAGTGAAGTTGAAGCATCCAAGGAAGATCATCATCAAGTCATCAAATCAAAGAAAATAAGCAAAAGTGAAGCTGAGGAAGAAGTAGAAGAAGAGATGGTGGTTGATGAAGAAAATATAGAGACTTCAAAGCTGTCAATGGAGGAATTGAACGAGAGAGTTGAAGCTTTCATTGCCATGTTTCGGCACCATTTGGCTTTAGATGCAAGAAAAGGAAGAAACAAGTTGTATGCTGAAAGAAAACAAGCTGATGTGAAGAAGCAGCAGCACATCAACTTTTCATCTGAAGGAGTAAATTGTTTTGTTTTGAAAGTTCAAGGATAATTGAACTCGGATTTAACTCGATTGATTCATTCAATCATTTTCAAAAAATGATATTTAGTCGATTTAAATTTTAATTTTGGTATCTATTATTCTTTTTTTATTCTCAAATACGTCGTTCATTTATTAAAAAAAATATGGGTATTTATTCCAAATTTTTCTTTGGTATTCCAAGCTAGAACTTTGTTTGATTCAACAAATTTTTTTAGCAAATGAGCAGTACAACTTAACATGACCAAAATAGTAATAATAATTAGAAAAAAACAACTCATCACAATCTGCAATTTTCTTCAGTTTTTTCAAGGAAAAGGTCAAGCCAAATTGCAATATCAAGGACATATATGACATAACAAATCCTTCACAAATTTATCTTTTATCTTTTTCCCTTCGTCTAGCGTATGACTATGAGGAAAAAAAAAAGTATAATCTCCTAATCGAATTCAATGTTAAAAATAATAATTTGATCGATAAATTCGATCATATTTGATTTAATTTATCAACATTTTTTACTTTAATTAACTTGATTTATCCACACTTTTTACCTCAACCATCCGAAGAAAAGATTGTGCTTTCTTTTCTTATTTGAGTTATGAAACAGAACTCCTAAAATCTTTAATAATATTAAATTTTGTTTGAGATAAATAGATTTTATGATAGTACATTTTTCTTTCATTCATTTTAACTTAAATAGATGCTTTTTGGACTTCGGTTTAAGAAGAGTTGGCTCTTTCCCCTTAACAAGCCATCAATGGACGTAAGCCCAATTATTGAAATTAGTTGATGAAGTAACGAGGGAAAGCAAGCCCAAACTTTGATACCAAAAAGGAGCATCACTTGAGCCACATTCACTTTTAGAAGGATCTATTTGATGATAAATAAAAATTATAATCCTTATTGACCCAACTCCTCGAAATTTATATTTATATACGCTTTTAATATATTTTTGGTAAAAATTTTTATTTTTAATATAAATTGTATCTTAATATTTTTTTAATTTATTATATAATTAAATTAATTACTCTAATTAAATATTAAATAATAAATTTATTAATATAATATACATATTTAATAGTATAAGACTAAAAAAATATTTTTAAATATACTTAGGTAATAGGTAGAGTTGTTCAAGGGTGTCCGACCCAAGAAGCCCGCTTGAAGTGAGTCAAGCTTGGGTTTGTATTTGTCTGAATCACTATTTATTTAATAAAATAATAATTTTTATTTAAATTTAATTATAAAAATATATAAATATTAATAAAAATATTTTAATATTTTTTAACAGCAATTTAGATTTATAAGAGTTCGAGCAAAGAATTTAAAAAATTCGAATTATAATTAGATCAATTCATAAACGCCTCTAATTATGACAACTCAAAAGATCTTAAACTTGACTTCGACTTGTTTTAATCTTATCTTTAATTTTTTTCAAAAATAATAATCTTATTATCAAATCGGATTGGATCAAAAATCTTTGACAGGACGATGGTCCCCCGATGAATAAGGACAGGTAAAGACTCGTACATCAAAATAAATGAAATGAGATGGACATATATCTAGAAAGAGCAGAATGTCATTCGCTTCTTGTTAGAATGGAGCAACTTATGAAAGCTATTGTGCCTTTGTCTTAATCCCAGTATCGGAACAAACCATGCCCTTCTTAACATTAAAAAGTAAAATAAAATAAAAAAAAAGAAAAAAAAAGAAGATAAATGATAATTTCTAAATTTCACCGTATAAAAAACCAACTCTATTTTTATGTAATGAGAGTGTTTACCCTCTTCGCGGGGGATTTTAATTTTTCTAAAATTTAATTCTATTAAATAATAATTATTTATTTAAATATTTATTAAATATTTATATGTTAAACTAATTATATTTTTAATATAAAAATTAAATATTTTAAGTTATGTCTTTCTCACAAATAAAAAATTATTATTAAATTAGTTTTAAATTAAAAATATAAAACTATAAAATTTAATTTTATTAAGATGAACTAATAACTTTATAAAAAAAATAAAACTTAAGTTGATTTTTTAACCAATTAGATTGTACTTTCTTCAATTGTAGAAGTCTAAACCGACTAATTATTTCTGTCAATTTTTCTCAAAAGATATAAAATAATTGCAAAATTTTTTCTTACGTATTTTTTCTATTTTCTAATTAATAATTATTTATTTTATTAACAATAGATGATAAATATTTTAAATTTATTGGTTCATTTTGTAATTCTTTCAAAATTAATAACTATTTATTTTAATGATAATAAATAACAAATAATAAATAATTTTGGTTTATTAGTTAATTCAATATTCTTCCAAAATTTTTCTCACAAATAAAAAATGACTATAGATTGGATATCTGTAATTTTTTAAATATTCGAATTCATTTAATTTATCCAAAAATTCAAATCCATTATTATCCACTTGCTGTTGAAATATTACTATCCAAATCTACATTCAATTTCAAAAATAATAGATGCCAAATAGTTGAATCAACTATCAAAATTTATTAAATTATTTTTAGAAAATAAAAATATAAAACCAAATAATTACTAAATATATAAATGATTATAGGATTCATTATCTATATAAATAAAATGAATTTAGATAATAACTTCGAATATCAAACACTATTTAAACTAAAACTAAAATAAATTTAGATAATCCATATCTAAAAATTTATATTCCAATATGCTACGAATAACAAATTTAATATTTAAAATTATAATATTCAAATCCATAAAAAATAAATAAGATAATATCAAATTATATTTTTTTTACTATCCCTAATCACAAAAGTAAATATATATATATATATATATATATACCTATTTCTTTATTAATAATTATTTATCATAAACAATTTCCAAGGGAGTAACCAAATTGTAATTTTTTAATAAAATGAAAATAAAATGGAACAGCTATCAAATTATGCTGCCTCAACTGCTATAGGTGCTTTTATGGGATTCTATTCATAGATAGCCATTGATTACTTTTTCCTAGAAACGAACTCTATATAGTATAATATGACATTTTCTATTGTTAGGATTAGAGTGACTGTTATATCTATTTTGTTAGGCAATTTTTTTAAAGGTTATTATACAATAGTGTTTTTTAATTTCACTACCAATTTATTTATTTATTTTTTATTTTTAAAATATATATTAAAGATATATCATTATATATTTTTTAATTTTATCTCGTCAAGTTAAAAAAATTTTAACGCATTAATAAATTTTTTGGTGGTTCTTTGAAGAAATTTCTATGGATGGCCACTCCATGTTTTGGAATGATCGTCTCTAACAAAATTATTTAAGAGTTGAACTATTCGTCTAATTTGATAAATCTAACTCAAATTAAATGGGGACAAACAAAGTTTTTTTTCATTTGGGCCAACATAATCCCACTCGAATTACTATCATTCAATAAATATTTCTTATGTAAATTTAATTATAAGATATTAATATAAAAATATTTTTTAATATTTAAATATTTTTAAATAATAAAACAAGTTACCTGACTTAGGTAAAGGAAAAAAATTTTCTGGCTACAATTAGAAACAGTCATGGAAACTATGTAAGGATAATTTTTAGTTACACAATAAATAATTCTTATAAATTTATTGGTTTATAATAAAATTTTAAATTTTTTTATTATAAATATATATAATCTTGTAAAAATCTTTTAAATACACAAATTTTTTTAAAAAATTCATATATACTTATATTAAATGAATAATCATATTTGATAATTACAACTAAATTCAAAAAACATAGCTTGATGGATATTTTCTTTGAATTAAAAGGAAAAAAAAGACAAAAAAAAGAAAAAGAAAAAAAAAAGGATTGAAAGGGGTGACAAAGCATAAATGACTATGATTTTTATGTTGACAATGAGATGATATCCAAAAGAAACCACACAAGTGGGTGGTGTAGTCCTAACTGATATGGGCCAATGCTGTCCTTTTGGACTGATTGTGATTGATACTCAATTTTTGATAGATTCGATAATCCATATACGTATATACATATTTTATATTTTTTTATTATATAAATATAAATATTATATAAATTATTAAATATTTTAAAATTTTATATTAATATGTATTAAAAAGTTATATTATATATATATTTTTTATTTTTTAAACATGTTATGTTTGTCTTTTCTAAAATTGTTGGATTTAGTATTTTTGGTTGAAGTCCGGAGCTGCAATGTTCCATCAATTGGATGATTGAAAAACCAAGACATATAGAAAAAAGAACTAAATAAATAAATTTAGGTTATTTATGGCAATCACTTTCATATATTCAACTGTATTTTAGTTATCACAACGATAAGAAAATAGTTTGTATGCCAGAGAGCATATAATAATGCTCAAGTTGCATAAATAAATGCAGGGAGAATCAACTCCTTGGTTTAATCAAAGCCAATAATAAGAGTTGATGAAACATTAATGCATGCCATCTAGACTTGTTGATCGCCCGGCCACCGTTTCATTATTTTAAAAGAAATATTAAAATATTAAAAATTATATTAATATTAATATTTTTATAATTAAATTAAATTAAAATAAATAATAAGTCAAACAAAATCAAGCTGAATTACAAAAGTTTTGTTTTTCTTTGTTCATGGGATCAATCATCAATCTTAAAAGAAATTAACTTGGAAATTTGAGACCTTCAAGGTTACATTGCTTATGTCAGTTATTCCATAAGGCATTTGTTCATAAGGAATTCGTTATTGGTTCAATTGATAAGTTCTTTTTTTATATATATATAATTTTTTTTATTGATTTTAATATGACGTTATATTTGTTTTTTTTATAAAAATTAAACGATTTATCTATTTTAAATTTTAGACATCCATAAATTATTTAAAATATTTTATTCAATAAATTAAACTTTCAAAAGCAGATAAAAAAAAATTGGAAAGTTGATTTGAAAAAGAATAATGTGTATGGAATACTTAGTTCTCGTTTTAGTAAAATATTTATTAATTAAGAAACCGGCATTTACAGAATTTTGAAATTGTTTGAAAAAAAATTAAAACTAAATATAAAATATGACATTACATAAAATAATATAAATACAAATATATAAACATATCAAAATCTAAATCACACTAATTATTAACGTATTAAAATTTATATAATATTATTTTAAATATAATTATAACATAAAAAATAAATATAATATAAATATACAAATTTCGTATTACGATATTCCCAACTCTATATGGTAGATTGTTTGAGTTGGACGTGAAATGAACTTGTCACGTAACAAATACACAAGACATACGTGAGTAGCACTACTACCTAACAGCTTTAATAATCAAACAAAACAAATTTTCTTGATAGAACATTGTGAGGTCCATTTTTTT
>JBBYHL010221952.1:0-17450 GCA_038381835.1 Adansonia madagascariensis
AGCTCTTTATGAACTAAGGTAAATAGGTGCCACCAGTTTGTGTACGCTTTAAGGTAAGAAAATGTCCTACTCTTTGAGGACTGAGGTAGGTTATGTAGTGCCACTAGCTTTTATGGGCTTTGATAAGCGTCTTGCTCTTTGGGGACTAAGATGGGTAGTTACCACCAGCTTATGCAGGTTTTGAGATAAGGAAGTATCCTACTCTTTGAGGACTGAGGTAGATAGTTACCACCATCCTGTGTGGGCTTTAAGGTAGTGAAACATCCCGCTCTTTGAGGACTGAGGTAGGTAGTTACCACCAGCTTATGTGGGCATTGATAAGAGTCCTGCTTTTTAAGGATTAAGGCCTTTTAAGGTTTTTTAAAATCAAAACCTGTACCTTAGGTTCCTTATCAATTTGACTTTTGTATATGAAAGTTGATACTTGTAAGATGTTAAATACTGCAAAATGCATAGAGATGCAAATGCCTACCTAATTGATGCAAGGGTGATGACTTTAAAGGCCTAATCCAATGGTTGGTTTTGGGTTTTCTTCAACTTTGGTGAGGTGGCCTTTTGCCCAAGGCTCGTTAATCTTGCTCTAGATTTTTAGAGGCTTTAAATGTTAAGTTTGTCCCTTCTTTGAAGGTACAAGAGGTCCATGACCACTTACTATGATGAGTTTTGAGCAAATTTTTAAGATGTGGGGTCCAAGAGCAGGACTGGTTATGGCCCCAAGAGTTCATTTTTAGTCTTTAAACATGAAGCAAAGTTTTTGCAAAGTTCTATCTTTTGAAGTAATGCTAGGAAATTCTATTATCAGTTTTGTCCATTTATCAAGCATTATTAATTAAAGGATAAACATGATGCAACACAGAATGCATGGTTACAAAAAAGTTTTACAAGAAATCAAATAGTTATATTTTCATTCAAAGAAAGAGGGTACAAGTTATGACAAACTTATGAGATTGTGAAAAATTTTTAAATACAAAAGAGGTAAAAAGAGTTATCTCAATCAATTAGCTTTGATGTTGATGACATGAATTCTTCATTGACTGTCTTTAAAGATTTCTCTCGAGCAATTAATCCTTTTGGTATTGGCTAACTTATAAGAAGATTCCTTCGATTGCCCGATGGTGGAATGGGCCTCAAAGGTAGGTGGTTCTCAATTTTCAAGTGCAGGTATGGATGAAGTTTTGGTGGGGTTGATCAACATAGAACATATGCGTTAGGTTATGACTTGGCATCTTGGTTAGAGTTATGAATATGGGGAAATTGGTTTTAGGCTAATGATGGTTTGGGCTTGGCTTGGTTTGAATGAAAAGGTCAAATCACTTAAGCCGCCCTTTTGGGTTTTCATAAGCTATTTTTCTCTTTTTTTTCTTTTCTTTTTGTTTTCATTGTTTTGCTTTGTGTTTTTTTCCCTTTTTTTTTCTTTTTTCTTGGATTGTTTTGGTGAATGGTAGGTGAGGGACTAATAGCATGCCCTTTCAGGTTTTCATCCTAAAGTCCTTTTAAGCATAGTTTTTCTTAACAGAATCAGAGTTCATAGAATTGGGTAGGTCACTACCATCTATCTCAATTAAACTTAAGGCTTTTCCAAAGAATACGTGTTTCACCATGCATGGCCTTTCCCAATTTGGGGTCTATTTTCTATGAGTATCTTTATGGATTGAGAGAATTTGTTTGAGAATCAGGTCATATTCTTGGAACTAATAAGGATGAACCTTTTGGTTATGGGCTCTTATCATGCACTTTTGATACATCTGCCCATGACAGATGGCTTTGATTCTTTTGTCTTTGATGAGATTAAGCTATTCATATTAGTTTTTAACCTATTTAGCCTCTTCAAGTTGTGATTCCATTAAAACTCTGATGGAAGAGATTTTAACCTCGATAAGTAGGATAACCTCTATGATGTAAACCAAGGAAAATGGGGTAGCACCTATAGAAGTTCGTACAACTGTGCGATAAACATGTAAAGCAAAAGGTAACTTTTCATGCCAATTTTTGTACATCTCAACCATCTTTTCAACTATTTTTTTATATTCTTGTTGGCTACTTTAACTGCTCTGTTCATTTTTGAATGGTATGGGATAGAGTTTTGATGCTGAATCTTGAACTAAGAGCAAACTGCTCGCATTATCTTGTTTTTTAGGTTGCGTGCATTATCAATAATGATTTGTTCAGGAAGACCATATCTACAGATGATGTCCCATTCACATGATAGATTTTGTAACATTGGCATCAGAAGCTGCCTTTACCTATTTGGTAAAATAATCTATCATGACCAAAATAAAACGATGCCCATTAAAAGCCTTGGGGGTAATCAATCAAATCATGTCCATGACCCATATAGAAAACGGCCATGTAGCTATCATAACATGTAAGGGTGTTGGTGGGACATGGATTTTGTCAGCGTAGATTTGGCATTTGTGACGCTTTCAACCATAGACAATGCAATCATCTTCGAGAGTCAACCCATAATAACCTAATTGCATGACTTGTCCTTCCATTCAGTGTCCATTAGCTTGCAAACCATAAATTCCTTCATGAACTTCTTCAACTATTCTTTTGGCTTTGGAGGTATCCATGCATCAGAGTAACACCTGATCCTAGCCTTTCTTGTGTAAAATCTCACCATCCAAAATGAAATTCGTAGCTAATCATCTTATGGTTCTCTTATCAGCTTCAGTGGCATCTTTTGGTACTGTTGATCCTTGATGTATTAAAGGATATTGTGATACCATGGCAAACCATCATTCTTTTCTTCAATATTTTGACAATGCACCAGGGTTAAATAGATACTCATTTGGATAGAGCAATGTCTGATTCTTGATTAACTTTAAACATGGAAGATAAAGTAGCCAAGGCATCTGCAATTTAGTTCTCTTCTCGAGGTAGACATTGAAAGCTAATATTATCAAATACTTTATTAAACTCTGATATTAGATTCCCATAGTGGATCAGTTTAGCATCATGTGTTTGCCATTCTCCTTTCAGTTGGTAAATGACGAGGGTTGAATCTCTAGAAACTTACAATGTTTGAATAACCCTTTTAATTTGTAGTCCCGTGGTGCAGGCCTTGTACTCAGCTATGTTGTTGGTGCAGTCAAAGTTCAATTTGGTTGTGAAAGGGTAGTGGTTTCCCTTAGGTGAGAAGAGAAATACCCCAATGCATTTGAAGCTCCATCAAAGTACATTTTCCATGATGACCTACACTTGACAGTGTTCTCTACTTTGGATATGCATATCAAGTCTTCATTAGAAAACTCAAAGTCTGAAGGCTGATAGTCGTCTGTGGCTCAACTTGCCAAAAAGTTTACTATTGCACTACCTTTAATGGCTTTTTGGCTAACATATATTATGTCATACTTAGAAAGCATAACTTGCCATCTAGCTAATCTCCTAGACAAGTTGGCAGCTTCGCACAAATGCTTGGTGGGATCAAGTTTGGCAATTAACCATGTACTATGGTAAAGCATGTATTGCCTTGACCTTAAGGCTGTCCAAGCTAAAACATAATGTAACTTCTTTAGGAATGAATAATTATTTTCATATTCTGTAAACTTTTTGCCAAGTAATAGATAGCATATTGTTGGTTTCCTGATTCATCATGTTATCCTAATACATAACCCATTAACTTACCTAGGATTGATATATACAGGATTTATAGTCGTCCAGGCACTGGTGGCATAAATACTAGAAGGTTTGAAAGGTAATGTTTGACCTTATTGAAAGTTTCTTGGCATTCTTGATCCTATACTTCAGGATTTTGTTCTTTCAGTAGCCTAAAGATCGGATAGCATTTGTCGATCAACTAAGATATGAATCGGGCTATGTAGTTCAATCTTCTCAAGAAACTTCTCACTTTCTTTTGAGTTTGAGGTGGTGGTAGGTTTTGAGTAGCCTTAACCTTGTCAGGATCCACTTCTATTCCTTTCTCACTTAGAATGAACCCTAATAATTTACCGAATGTACCAAATTTGCATTTGGTAGGATTTAGCTTGAGCAGGTATTTGCGAAGCCTTTTGATGAGTTTTCACAGATGACAACATGTTTACTCCTTTTTGTTGATTTGGTGATCATGTCATCCACGAAGACCTCTATTTTTTTGTGCAAAAGGTAATGGATCAATGTTACTATAGTCCTTTGGTAAGTTGCCTTTGCATTCTTTAACCCAAAAGGCATCACTTTATAGCAAAAAGTTCTTCGCATGGTTATGAAGGTGGTCTTTTACATGTCTTCAACTACCATTTTGATTTGATTATAGCCTGAAAATCCATTCATGAAAGAAAATAGTGCATTTTTGGCAGCGTTGTCTACTTAGGTATCAATGTGAGCTAGAGGAAAATTATCCTTAGGGCTAGTTTGGTTAAGGTCCTTGTGGTCCACACACATTCGCACTTTACCATCCTCCTTAAGAACTAAGACTATGTTGGCTGCCCATTCAGGATATTTGGCTACCTTGAGAAATCCCACTTCAAATTTTTTCTTGACTTCTTCCTTGATCTTAAGGAGTATTTCTGGTTTCATCCTCTTTAACTTTTGTTGGATTGGTTTGCATACAAGTTTGAGAGGAAGTTTATGAAATATAATATTGGTATCTAATCCAGGCATGTATTGATACTACCAAGCAAAAATGTCTCAGTATTCCTGAAAAAGGCTTATTAATTTAGCTCGAGTTGATAGCTTTATAGAGGTTTCTATTTTAACCTCTTTTGGGTCTTCTTTTGTTCTAAGGTTTATGGTTTTAGTGGGTTCTTCATAGGATAATATTTGTTTTTCTTCCTGTACAACTAGTCTCACTAGGTATAGGGGTATAGCGTTCTCTTCAGGATCCTCTTCAGATTTGACCTCACCAGCATAGGTCAGTTGCTCAAAATCAATTTCTAAAGCTTCAGTATGAACATTCATGTCATCTTCATTGGAACACCTGAAAATATGAGAATAGATAATATGGGTGGAAAAATATGTGAAGAAAGGTCTAAGGTTGACAAAACTATGAACATAAAGAATGAGTGCAAAATGTTCAGTCATTTGCATTCATAATACTTAATAAAAGTTGCCCATACAAATGATCCTACAATGGTTTTAGGCGAGAGCATGTAGGCTTAGCTTATAGCATTACTTTGAAATGACTTAAATAGTATAAGAATCCTAATCTTAGTCTAAACACTTGGGACAAACCCTGAAGGGCATAGACCAATCTCTGAACATATGGTTGACATCTTTGGCTCATCAATCGTGTTAATGGAGAAATCTTCAAATGCCTTGTTGAAATATGAGCATAGCATTAACGGAACCAATATTTACATGTCCCCTTGAGTGAAAACTTTCCCAAAGTGGTGGAAACATCATTGGTTCATCTTCTGTGTCTCGTCTTAACAAACGGGCCATCTTCTTCTCATGCTTTTTCTGAGCTTATTTTCTTTTTTTTTTGCTATACATTGGGTTTGAATCCTAGCCCTCTTTTGTTAATCTGGTTGACCACTTTCAAGGATTTAGCAACTCTTTAAAGGCATTGTTTGAGTCCTTTTCCAACCTGGGCACCTTTGCCAACGATCAACTTCAAATCTGTGTAAGTACTCTATGATAGGTGGGGCTGAACTATTGGAAACCCTTCCTTGGTATAAGTAGCATTGACAAACTCAAAGGATTGGAAAGATGATTATGGGATATCTTTGTTAGGTTTGATATATGAGGCATCAGTTAAGGTAGCAGCAAAGATATTTTTTACTCTTCCAATGCTGACAACTTTATTCTCGATGATGAATTTCAATTTTTGGTGCAAAGATGATGGTATTGCCTTAGCAAAATGAATCCAAGGCCTTTCCAACAAGCAGTTATACAAGAGAACAATGTCCATCACATGGAAGTCAACTTTGTAAGTACATGGGCTAATTTGGAGTGGAATAGTGATGTTCCCTACACTGTTCCAGTAAGTTTCATCGAACGCTCGCACAATCGTATGACTATTTTAGATATGAGAAGCATTAATGGGGAGCTTGTTCAAGCATGACATGCGTATTACATTTAAAGCTGACCCATTATCGATGAGCACCTTAGGCAATGTAGTGCCTTTACAATATGCAATGATATGAATAGCTTTGCAGTTTCCTTTCCATCCAAGCAGGATTTCATCATCACTGAAAGATATGTAATTATCAGTGGTGATGTTATTTACTGGGCAATCCAACTGACCTATAAAGATGTCTGGAGGGGCATAGGCCCCATTTAGAACCTTGAAGAGGGTATTCTTGTGAGCTTTCGAATTCAACAGTAGTGATAACATAGAAATCTTAGTGGGTTGCTTGTTCAACTGATTGACTATGTTGTATTCACTGTGCTTGATGAATTTGAGGAATTTTGTAGCTTCTTTCTCACTTACTGGATCCTTGACATCTATCAAATCTGAGTTCTTAGTAGTAAACTTTGGTGTTTGAGAAATAAAATTAGCATTTTCTTACTGAGTGCTATTTTTTGATGATGTTGGGGCGTAACATCAGCTGCTCCAAGTTAAGTGACTTGCCTCTAAAAGGTCAACGCTTGCTGTTTGCTGTCTAGATTCTCCGATGATTAAGGTTTTGCTTTCATAGTTCCATGGAACTACTTTATCATCTTTATACTGAAAGGGAGATGGAAGTTGAATGATCATCTCTGGCAGAGGCTGAATAGGGTCAACTTTAACTCTTGATCTATTATCATGCAAAATCAATGGCCTTTCAATCCTATAAGAAAGATTACCCTTTTCTTCTTTTAGTGCATTGACAGATGGTGTTGCATTTGCAGATCGACATGTGGGGTTTGAATTTCATCATAGAATTCGATGCTACCCTTATCATCATCATTTGAACCACAATGCGAAACTCTTTGCATATTTGAAGAGTAAGGACGTAAATAGTATAGAAATGACAGAAGTTGTAACCCTTTCTTTTGTCTTCTCAGTTGTAATAAGTAGCTTGGCTTGCACCAGGATTTGCTGAACCAAATTCATTGGCATCTAAACTTCTTCTATGTTATCCGTAATCTTACAGTTTTCTTCTATTATCATTTCTTTTGGGTCTTAACTCAGCACAAGTTTGAGATGAATTGGCTTTAATGCTAGATTTTGATTGCTTACTAGCCCTCATCTTTCTTTTCCTTTTGTCCTTCTAAATATTTTTTCTACTCAATGCATTTTTCATGGCCTTATCAATCTTCCCACGAAGTATGACCTCATCCACGAACTTATTCGAGAAGCTTCTCGCCACTTTTTTGTAATAAGGGGCTTGCAATGTGCCAATGAATCTAACAATCATATCTTTTTTTGTTAGTAAGGGATGAATCTAGGCAGCCTCCTTAACCCACCTTGCAGCATATTGCCTAAGACTTTCTTTAACTCTTCTTCTCATGCCCATAAAAGATAGACAACTAGAGATCTTACCACCAGTGGGTCTCTCCTCATCAGTAACATTGATAGATGGATCATCATGTCCATCCCACTCCTTGTAGAACTCAATTTCAGATCGATCCATCCTCCCCTGGACTATTTCCAAGAATAATGGACAATGTTATAAGTCGTGTTCTTGACCGTAGTGGCTGCAAGATGTACTAATGACATTTTTTCTTTAACTTTTATTATCTGTTACTATTTCAATTTTCATGAAAGCCTACAAACCTTGCTCATTAGAGTTTTGACTTCTCCCATGCTTCTTTTAATCCAATAGCCTTTTCCATCGATTATCATATTCACTATCAGTTTGGCATGATTAGGGAGTGGGTTAGCCCCCACATTGGGTCCAAGACCTTGCTCAATCTTAATCACTCTTTTTTCTAGTAAACCCTACACCATTTTTTTTAATTCAAGTGCAGTTCTTAATGGAGTGGCCTTGCCCTCCCATGTGGAATTCATAATAAGCATTCTCATCATGCCATTTGGGGTACGGTGGTGATCCTGGGTTCATGAATACTAGAGCCACTAGTTTGCCTACCAATAAGCGGAGTCAATCTCTTTATAAAGTAAGGGAGTAGTTCAAAGTGCCCATTTCTCAGGATGCTTCTTGGTTATTTAAGCTCTTGTATTATGCATATTATAGGGCTGTGCATTCTTGGCTGCATTTTTCATGGGATTTGGTGCAAAGTTTATTGCAGGAGCAAACCCGATAGCATGGACTAGTTGCGATGCTGATAAGTAAAGGATAAGACTTGTATTCAACATGCTTAGGAAGTACATAGACTATGTAGGATGCAGACTTTGATTAAACCTAGCATGGTTCTTGCCTATAAAATTCACTTTCCTTTCCTTACCTTTATTTGCGGTCTTTTTGACTGATCCAAATGCTTTCACGATAGATATCTTGTCCCTCTTAATGGTGTTCTTAATCATTTGACCTGATATGACCATATCAATGAAATTTTTCATGGCATTTCCTACTAGCCTTTTGTAGTAAGAAGCTCGTAGGGTGCCAACAAACATAACTATAATTTTTTTTTAATTAAAGGAAGGTGAACTTCCTCTATCTCTAAGCATACTATCTAAAACTCTCAAAAGATTTCTTCTCCATGTTCATGAGAGAAAGACGATCTGGAACCCAATTAGACACATGCTTATATTGTTCAAGGAATGCGCATGCCAAGTCTGCCCATGTGCAGGATCAAGTCCTATGTACCATAGGAGGGCTGCCTCAGTCAGACTATCTTGGAAGCAATGGATCAGTAGCTTCTTGTTCTCTTCGTGTCCCTCCATTTTATGATCGTACATGTGAAGATGGGTAGTAAGATCAGTAGTCTTATTGTATTTTTCAAAATTGGGCACTTTAAACTTAGGTGGGATGACAAGGCTCGAAACTAGCCCTAATGACTTTATGTCTACAATTCCAAATTTGTTACTTTCTTTCATAGCTCGAAGATGCTTCTCTAATGAATGATACTTGTCCAAGTCCTTATCATTTTCTAAGAGCCTCTTTGTTTTCTCTTCCTCCATTTATTCATTGAGGTTCAAGACTATAGGCCTTGATGGTGAAGAGCTTATGCCTTGAAATCCTTGAATTAAGTAGGACGCTATTGTAGGATTGATGTAAATAAATGGCTGAGCTGGTGGGATGTTCGTTGTCAGAGGGTGCTGCCCATGTAATATCCCTTCTTGAACATTGGTGGCCTCAGTACCACCATTCAAATTGCTTTCAAGGTGGGCTGGTTCTTTCCCTATCTCGACTGTGCTCGTATGCCCTTTTTCCTTTAATGCATTGGACAGTAACTTAGTTAGCTTGGCAATCTATGCTTGAAGTTCCTCATTCATACAGAGTGCCTGCTCTTGGGACTCTCTATACATGAGTTTGAGTCTTTCAATGCGAGCTTGGTCATTATTTTCCATCGTTTTTTGATGATTACGAGTGTTGTACCGATAGTAAACTATAGATTTCATATTTTGGATCACCTTCACTTTAAATTATTTTTGAATTAGGCCTTTATGGCATGTTCATGTATATGTTTGATGCAATAAGAATGAATATGCGATCATGAATGAATAAAAATCATGAAAGGATTAGGTTAGTTATGCAAATGCAAACATGACAATTGGATAAAGGGACAGATCCACTAATAGCATCTTTCATTAAAGCAATAAAATGCCTTAATTACATGTGATTACATTCGAAAATGCCTGACACGATTACATTGCTTGATTACATGGTCCAAGAAATATAACAATTCTTGCTCGTGGGCTTCGGTGGGCAAGATATCATGTGTCAGGGATTGAGCTACATCCATCATGTTCTCATCCTCCAACTGAGTTGCATGAATATGCTCTATGAGATGATGATGATAGTCTTAAAAGTTTTGGCATGTGTGATCAACCATTTAAAGCCATCTTGCTCCCGCTGTTCAGAGGCTCTCACTAGTGCATCAACTTGGTCTTGGTAAGCTTAAAGAGAATGCTCTAAGTCTTGGATTTTGAGTGTCAGAACTCCATTTTTGACCTAGTTTGCTTTCAAATCCTAGACTCAAGCCTCTAACCATTCATTCTTTCTCTAATAAGTTGATGCAAGAGCCTAGGTTCTAACAAGCATTTCCATATTGACCTTAGTAGCTTTTTTCCATTAGTGTAGTTATTTCTCAAGAGTAGTAATTTTTATCCTCCACTCGATCAATGACTTTCCAAGTCTTCAAGACTTGCTTGCTTTGTTAAGGGCCATATAATTTCTTTTTAACCTCTTGAGATCCTTTTTGAGGTGGTTTTTTTTTCCTTGACAGCCCCACTTATCTCACCATCCATAAGGTAAAGGTCTATTTTTAATTAACTATTTTCTTCCTTTAATCGAGCAACCTTCTTGGCAAAGGTTGCCTTTTCTTGTTCGAACTTTCGGTTGAGCAATTCAATCTTGAAAGAAAATTCATCAACTGGCATTTATGATGTCCCAATACGATACAGAGGTACGCTGTCATTAATTCAATGGATCCTCCATTCATCATATCTTAGGGTCATACTACTCCTTCTCTAATATCTCTCCAAGTAGCGGGTTTGTTTCCATGCATGAAAGGCTTGCTGGACTTTTGACTTGTAGTCGAGCTCACCATAGTTGAAATCCCACAACTCTTGGTCTTAGAGAAAGGGGATGAATTGGCGACACTAGAACTGTTGAAGGACTAGAAGAGAAGCGTAGTTAGTACTCCCCCATAATCCCATGAGTGGCACGTAGCTGTAATCTCCACACTAGTATATGACTATTTATGGGGAAAACCAAAAGGCCTTCCATGTTACCTCCTCTCCCTTAAAGTTTCAAAATTTTTAGACCCATTGCTATTCAAATTTGTCTTAAGGCTATTCCTTTTCAAGTACCTTGGAGATAGGGCTAAAGTTGGGTAAAAAGTAATATGACATCCTACTTTTTTTAGGACCAAAGTGACTGACGAGCCAAATATGAAGGAGTGGTGTGCATCCGATGAATCGGCTCGTACCCGTTCTCTTATAAAAATTAAGAGCTCGAATTATTTCGATGATGATGGTCGATGCAGGATTGATGTTGCAACATAAATGAGAAAAAACATCTGCTACTATAGGCTTCAACTTAGCCTAATGTCTTTGGGAATATAACCAGACCATATATCGCTAAAGCGTAGATATCTTAGATTTTTTAATTTCAATTGTACTCACCATTGCTTCTTTCAAACTAGCCCATTAGATGCATTCACTATTCCCCTTTGTTTTGATATGACTCTTAATCCAAGACTCTATTGCCCTAAGGATTTGAGCTAATCTTTTCTTAAAGGTTGGAGGATTCAACGCTTTATAGTATATTTTGTAAACCTTTGCCCTCTCAATGTTGAGTAATGCAGTGTATTCATTGACCATGGGGACCAAATCTTCATGATTGAAAGTGAAACACCGGTATACTTAATTCTAAAACTGAGAAGCCATTTGCAACATACCGACATCTAAGTGAACTTGAAGTAGAAGAGTAATGTCTCTGTATCTTTTAGTGAATGATTCCCTTTCAATATTGTCCCAACTAGTCCACATAATCCTTAGATCTTGCTAATCATTTTGGTGGTATCCTAACTTGATCCTTTTATGCATTATTGAGGCATACCTTGATTTTTGAACATCCCTATCTTCATGTTGTCAACACTCTGACCACGTTCAAACTTCTTCAAAGGGCTTTAGCTCTAAAATAAACTGTTGCTCCATGATAGATGCCCCTTAGTGAACACTGATCCATTAGAGCCAATTGTCCCATGATGACAGTAATTATGATGAAATGATGCATGGTGAAAAAAGAAAAGCAAGAAGAGAACGAGTTAAAAACAACACAAAATAATAGGTAAAAAATAAAAAAATGAAAAAATAGCAGCAAAAGTGTATCCCAAAAATTTACCCTGAGAATACATGGTATGATGCCTAGGGCAGACATGATGAATATAAATATTGAGGCATTAAACGGGCAGCATACCAGCATGTCCACATTAAAATTGCCTCTTCATGAAGCAACATGATACCTTGGATGACTAAGATTGACCATTTAAATGATGACGTTCGTTCATCACCATTTATGTTAAGTACATGTTAAGCTATCGTTCGGGTAGCATCACAATTTACTTTGGTCAGATATGACTATTTCAAGATGGCATTACAGGCAATGGTGTTCACTTGTCCTTACCCATTTATTAGAGAGGATTTTCCACCAAATGTAACAGCATATCCTAAAGGAATGATCATGAAAATAAAAGGACAAACGCGGGTGACAACGTTCACCCTTTATCACTCGCGTAACCAACGGTATATAAGAGTAAAGGTAAGAAACATTTCCCTGAGTGATCCTAATCTTTGGGTTATTTTAGCAGCATCTGGTATGGCTTAACATGGTTTAGCTCTAGGGTTCAGTAAATGGGATTAAGTTGATGGCTACTTTAGTATTTGAATCACTTCTCCATCCGGTAAGAATAGTTGAGGCACCTCGATCCTAGCCTATTACGAGTTTGGTGAAACAGGTTCAATCCCGTGGATGTATTTCCTTATGCAAGTGTAGAGGAATACTTATAAGAGACATAGGTAATTTACATCTCGGAAGGTCTTGCCATGTCTATGCGGAGGGTTACTCATGAAGATGGATGGCTCACTTCCTCCTAATAGGATATTAACCACACCAAGGTGTATGCTAGGAATCTAGTGCAAATGCAAGTGCATGGTGTGTGTTAAGAAAACAATCAAACCTTTTTGTTTCTTTCATATATTACCATATTTATTCAAATCAATATTTATTTGGGCATGAATAATCCCAAACAATCACAGGACAAAATCATAGACAATAGAGATTAGTAGGTAAAAATAAAAAAGAATTGTATCTAAATAATTATAGAGATCAAAAACCAAGAATCGGGTGAAAAGTAGCTGGATATAGGCCTAACTTTATAAAATAGTCCCTAGTGGAGTCACCAAGTTGTCGCCACATGCCCAACTTTTAAAACTTAAGATGATCCGAAGGGCATAGTACGTTCAACTTAAAATAAATTATGGTTCTTTGTGGTCGAGCCTTTGGGCTATCCCTTGATTGGAATTTGGATTAGGTGTGATAATATGAAGGGGATAGGGACCGTCGAATGAGTCACTCATCCAACTGGTATCGGATGGCCACCATGAAGTAGCCATAAACTTAGAGTCACCATCGATCATTTTAGGCTAGGCAAGATCGGACACCTATTGAAAACAATATTAAGAGTTACAAAACTTAAAATACTGATTTCAAGGTCACAAAGCCTGAAGGTTTGTTAGTTGGGCTCGAGAGTTGGCTACACGCAAGGAAGGACAAGTATCCCTATGACACCCAAAATCAGTACTTACTAACTATGTCTTACTTTGGTCTCGATTAAATCGATTCCATTTAGTCTGTATTTAGATATAATCCTCTTTAATACATGAAGTTTTTGAAAATGGAAACTAGGTTTTTTGAACGAAAATTAGATCACATATGCGCCTTGGAGATGTGAGGAACATAGGGATTTTTGTGAAAGCGATGTTCGAATTGGATTTTTAAAAAAATTAGATGTTTCATATTATGCACTGGAGAGATACCAACATGAAACATCACCTTGTAAATTTTATTAGAAACTGAATTTTAAATATGAATGCATAATAGTCACTGCAAAAGGAAAATAAGTTAGTAAGGCAAAAAATAAGAACTATAATAATATCATAAATAAGCAATCACAAACAAAAGAACATAAAAATGGAAGGGCAACCAAAATGTATCTCATAATTACCTTTGATTATTGAAGAATAACCTAGATGACAATTTTAGAGACTAGCCTGGATTCAGTGGTAAATTGAAAGACAAAGATGATTTTTATCATAATAGTTTGAGGCATCTGGAAGAGAGATAATTTTAAGTTTTAGAGGTAAAAGCGAGGCTAGAGTATCCCCTCAGTGAGGTGGGGTTGGAGTATCCCCTAAAATAAAGTTATGAAAATAGTTTGGATTAAAGTGAAAATTTGAATTTTTAATAAAAACCAGGGTTAGAGTATCCCCTTTGAGTAGTGGGGTTAGAGTATCCCAAAGTTAGTAAAACATTTAAGAACAAAGAGAAAATTTGAATTTTTTAATTAAAATTGAGGTTAAAGTATCCCTTTTAGAGTAATAAAGTTTAGACATATCCACTAGCAAAAATTTTAATATGAAATCCTATGTTTTTGTATTTTAATCTTGATCTGAGTCAAAAGGGGTTGATGTCATGGGGGAATTAACCGGACGCACGTCTCGATAAAAGCAGATTCAAAAATTAGGTTGAAAATAGGGGACAACATTATGTCCTCTCTATTCCCACCATTTTTTAGTATATCCGAAAGCTTCAGGGGTAAATGAGGTACCGTTGGAAAGGTAACTCAACAAGGTTTAAAATAAAAATATTCTAAAAATTCTAGAAAATCCCTTTTTAGGCTGAACTGATTTTCAAAGTTAGGTTCGTCTTAGTATTGGTAGCATATACAATTAAAAGGGCATGATGGATTTCAAAAGACCATTCCAAGCTTATCTGGGATTGTTAGATAGTAGATAATACCTTTCTAGAAAGAGAATTTTGTGAACTTTTTGGGAAAAATATTTGGAAATTTTGTAAAAATCATCTGATGAGCCTAAGTGGCCTAAATAGAATGTTGCATGCTGATTCAATGGGTTTCAGACAACAAAGATTCAAAAAATCATAACTCCCTCGTTCGAGATGATCCGAGGGCAAATAAGACATTGTTAGAAAGGTAATTCAATGCTATTTAGGGGAAAAATAATAGAAAAATCGAAGGAAATATTTTGTGGTTCGAAAATGATTTTTCAAATTCAAACTACAGTGCTGCCAGAGCAAAAATGGGGGGATTATTCAATATTTTGGTTTTTTTCGAGGATAGACTTTGATCTGGGACGTTTGAACGTTTATGACAGAAAGTAACATGGGCTTTACAAGTTCATTCTACAATCTCAGAGTAGTTTCAAATGATGGAACAACTCATTGATCATGTCATAAAAAGGAACTTGAGACTAAAGATCAAGGATTAATACTAAAAATGATTTCTTTTTTTTTTAAAAAAATGAATTTATTTCACCATGAATCCAAAATGTAAATGTCGATTTACCCCTAAGATTGGGAGATCAATTTGATGAAAACATTAAGTCCATGCTACTCTTCATCTATTGGAGGTAGCATAACCTAACTTGGGGATGTTTATAAAAATCGATTTTTAAGAAACAAGCAAGCATTTTAATGGAGATATCATGAACGAAATATAGCACATATAAAGATAAACATGGATTAAATGTGCAAACATTCAAAAATGACATGTTGACATGGAAATGGGTGACATAGATGCAAGAAGATAACAAATAGGGTACATGGAGATTATATAAACATGTTTACAAAGGAGTGGATGTTGGAGTTGTCAAGATAACATTTTTATTTCATGAGCCTCCTTAAAACACAAGAAAAATATTTGAACATACCTAAGACACCTTACGGTGACCATTAAATATGAAATGGATATGTGAATATAGAAAGAACATGGCAAAAGATGCATGAGAAGAGGCTATATGATGATGAAAATGAAGCATAGTGAGTTTATATATCTAACAACATCAAGGTGTCAAGAGGGTCATTAAGATCCTAGGATTACCACAACCAAGGAAACAACGATGCATGAGAATGCTGGGAGGGCCATGGCAGCATGAATAGCTCACTAAAATGAAATGAATGATCAAAACAGAAAAAATATGGAACAAGATAAAAAATATACTAGCAAAAGCTTGAAGTTTCTTCCTTTTTTAAAGCAGTAAATTTAAGCTTTGTTCCTTCCCTCTTTTTGCTATTGTTTAGCAAAAAAAAGGGTAAAAGAAGGAAGCTTTTTGGTAATATGGTTGCTAATGGGGTAATTTGAGGATGAAAGTATGTGAAAGGTTGGGCTTTTGAAGGTGTTTTGGTGGTGGTTTTAGGGAGCTACGGGAATGGAGGTTGGTTAAGAGTGAAAGGCAATGAAATAGTGTTTTAGTGAGTTATTGGAGCTAGAGTTGATAGAGGATTTATAGGGATGGATAAAAAGTTTTCTAGGATTGCTGGAGAGCTTCTTTGATAGCTGAGAGTTCTTTGATGGCTGAAAGAGTTTTTTTTTGGGAGAGAGTCCTCTTCAAATAGCTGAAAGTCCCTTCTTTTAATCTAATGCTCAGCTAATGCTTTCAGGAGACAAGGTAAAGGTATTTTTTATTTTTCTCTTTTTGACTAGGGAACATCTCCAGCTACTATGCTCAACTAGTTTTCTTCTTATTGGTTCTGTCATGCTGAGAAAGAGAGCAATAAAGCTACAATAGCCTCCTAGCTGATGATAGGCTTGCCACCCTTTTATAGCCATATATCTTCTGAAAATAACCTTTGTCATTGGTTGTTTGGGCTTTAAAATTTGTTTAAATCTGATCATAGGCCCAAAGCCAAGGTTGGCAATGTTTTATGACAGTTTCTTGGTGCCAAAAACATGTTTGAATTAGATTTTCGAAGGTTGAAAAATGTTCTGAGCAAGGCAAAATGCCTTACTATATCAATACAAAACATGTTGTATTGATATATAAAGCAATTTTTACCCCTAAGTATCGATATAAGGAGGTGTGTATCAATACTAAGAGCAAAAATTGTTTCTAGTCTCGAGACTTAAAGGCCTATATAAATACTCCATGAACTTGTATTGATACTTATGGTTGTGTATCAGTACATTTTGCCGAAAATCACAACTTTAGCTACTGCCAGTTTTATTTCTATTTTTTGACTTTATCATCTTTTACCTAACTCCTAGGATCCCAAAAACTGGGTCAGACAAAATAAGGTGTCTACAGTAACATGTAGAGGTGTCAGTGGGACATGGATTTTGTCAGCATAGATTTGGCATTTGTGACACTTTCGAACATAGTTGATGCAATCATTTTTTAGAGTTAACCAATAGTAGCCTGATCACATGACTTGTCTTGCCATTCGGTGTCTATTGGCGTACGTACCATAAATTCCTTCATGAACTTCTTTAAGTATTCTTTTGGCTTCAGAGGCATCCACGTATCAGAGTAATACCTGATCCTAGCCTTTCTTGTACAAAATCCCACCATCCAAAATAAGGTTTGCAGCTAATCGTCTAATGGTTCTATTATCAATTTTGATGACATCTTTTAGGTATCATTGATCCTTCATGTACTGAAAAATGTCATGATACCATGGCAAACCATCATTCTCTTCTTCAACACTCTGACAATGCGCTGGGGTTGTATAAATGCTTACTTGAATAAGAGCAACATCTGATTCTCGATTGACTTTAAACATGGACAATAAAATGGCCAAGGCATCAACAATTTGGTTCTCTTCTTAAGGTAGATGTTAAAAGCTGATGTCATCAAACTTTTTCTTGAGCTTTAATATTAGATTCTTATAGTGGATGAGTTTCGCATTGCATGTTTGCCATTCTCCTTTCAGTGATAAATGATG
>JBBYHL010222168.1:0-27030 GCA_038381835.1 Adansonia madagascariensis
GAGAGGTCTAAACTTGATCCGAAGTCAAAGAAGTGCATTTTCTTGGGATACATGAAGGGGGTCAAGGGGTACAAGTTCTAGGATCCAGAAGTAAAGAAAGTGGTGATCAGCAGAGATGCAGTATTTGATGAAAAATCCATGTTGCAGCAAAACAATAGTGAGAATATGCTAGCTTCAGAAGAGAGTAGTAAAAAGGTGATAAAGGTAGAGCTAGAACAACATGCGAAAGATGTTAAAAAAACTGAAAGTTCTAGTTTAAGGGATAAGAGATCATCATCAGATGGAGAGCAACATCAAAGTATAGCCATAGACAGACCCAAACGCACAGTTAAGCCTCCAACCAGGTATGCTTTTGAAGATTTAGCCTCCTTTGCACTTACTGTTAGTTGTAGAGATCTTGTCACTTTTCAAGAGGCAATAAACAGTAAGGATAAAGATAAATGGCTAAGTGCCATGGTAGAAGAAATTGAGGCCTTACACAAGACCAAAACTTAAGAGCTGGTTGAACTTCCTAAGGGAAAATGAGCTATAGGGTGCAAGTGGGTGTACAAGAAAAAGTCAGCACTATCAGAAAAAGCGGGGAAAAATTCAAAGCTTGTCTAGTGGCAAAAGGATTCTCACAGCAGAAAGGAGTTGATTATGATAAGTTATTTTCTCCTGTGGTTAGACACACTTCTATCAGAGTGGTGTTGGCATTAGTAGCTAGCTGGGACATGCATTTAGAGCAGATAAATGTAAAAATAGCTTTCCTTCATGGTGATTTGGAGGAGCAAATTTACATGGAATAGCCATAGGGGTTTATTCAACTTGGACAAGAGAATTTAGTTTTTAGCTTGAAGAAATCACTCTATGGGTTGAAGCAATCTCCACGGCAATGGTACAAACGATTTGATGGCTACATGATCAAAATTAGCTACAGACGATGTGAGTATGATTGCTGCGTTTATGTTAGGACACTTGATGATGGTTCTTTTATTTTTCTGCTACTATATGAGGATGATATGTTGATTGCTGCTAAGAATATGCATGATGTGATTGAGTTAAAAACCTTGTTGGGAAAGGAATTTGATATGAAGGATCTAGGTGCTACCAAGAATATTCTTGGGATAGAGATCTACAGGGATAGGAGCTCAAGAAAACTGTGGTTATCTCAACATAACTATGTTGAGAAGGTGTTGAACAGATTTGGTATGAGCAAGGCTAAACCTGTCAGTACTCTATTGGCAAATCACTTCAAACTTTCCCTGGATCAATGCCCAAAATCAGATAGTGAGATTGAAGGTATGGCCTCAGTTCCTTATGCAAATGTTGTTGGTTGCCTGATGTATGCCATGGTTTGTACAAGACCAGATTTGGCTCATGCTATTAGTCAGGTTCGCAAGTTCATGTCAAAGCTTGGTAAACAGCATTGGGAAGCAGTTAAATGGATTTTTAGGTATCTGAGAGGCACTATGGAGTATGGCCTTATATTTGGCAGTAAAAATGAGTGATCCTTTAACTGTGGGATATGTGGATTCTGACTATACTGGTAATTTGGATGATAGAAGGCGTACAATAGGATATGTCTTTACTCTTGCAAAAGGACCAATTTGTTGGAAATCAACTATTCAGTCCATTGTTGCATTGTCTACAACTGAAGCTGAGTACATGGCAATTGTTGAGGCTACCAAGGAAACTTTATGGCTTACAAGGCTAGTGAAAGAATTGCGTATTGAGCAAGGTGGAGTTAAATTGTACTGTGACAGTTAAAGTGCTATTTGCTTGGCAAAGAATCAGGTTTATCATGCTAGAACCAAACATATTGATGTAAGGTTCTACAAGATCAGGGAATTGGTTGGATCTGATCAGATATTGTTAGAAAAAATTCATACTTCTGAGAATGCAGCTGATACATTTACAAAGCCAGTTACTATAGATAAGTTCAAGTATTGCTTAGACTTGATCAATGTTTCCAAATTCTAAACAAGCAAGTCACCCAACCTATTAGAAGTATGAGGGGTTCTAGTTCTTACCTTTTTTCTTTAACGAGTATATTTGCCAAGGTGGAGATTGTTGTATATGGCACATATAATTTTATATACCGAGGTAAGTAGGTTGATTGTACAGGGTAGGGTTAGTATAAATATATAGTTGATGTAACCCTAAATTAAGTAATGAATAAAAACAATAGCCGTTGCTCCTGAGGATTAGGCACATTGCCAAACCTCATTAAATCTTTGTGTTAATTTTCTCTTCTCTTTTCTTTGTATTTTTGTGATTCCTTGATTCTTAGATTCAACACACATATTCATGCATTTATTAATTTCACCAATTCATAAATAAAAACTTAAGGAAATTTTGAAATTTTTTGAGGTTTTAATATTGCAAACTCAAAGAGACCAACTGACTGACCACCTACCAATTGGTACCATACTCAATACAAGGTAAAAAGAATGGCCGAAGACCATTTAGCTAGACTAGAAAGATTTGAAAAAAAAAATTCAGCATAAAGCTCATGTTGTAACATGGCCAGAATATGAATCTTGACCAGCTGACTTAAAAAGTGAGTATACCTATCATTCTTATATATCTACATATTATTATTCTTTTATTTTTTAGGGGTTTACACCATTATTATTATTTTTATTTTTTTGCATTTAGCGACCAAGTTATCAAGATGAATCGCTCACTTAACTTACCCCTAAACAATCATTACAAAACGACTTTATTTTAGAGTCTCCACCAATCTATTTTAGCTAGGTGAGATTGCTCACCTATTGGAGTTCATATTTCGAGGGTTACAAAGCCCTTAAAAACAAACTCTAAGGTGTATGTAAATATTAGAGAACATTTGAAAGGGTCTGGAAGTCAATTACAACCATGAGTAAAGATTGATCCCTTTCATGACAGTCGACAATTGGTATTTTATTAATCGTGTGTTAACTTAAATTTTAATTTTTATTCTATCTCAATATTCTGTGTTTAATTATAATTCTCATATATCAAAATAAAAAAGAATTTTCTTATTCCATATGAGAAAATCAGGTTTTCAATATTTTTATAAAATAAAAATACCTTTTGTACCCTATAGGAAAGCAGGAGGAGAACGAAAGGTTTTATCATTATCTCTTCCATACTCCACTGAAAAGCTAGAAGAATATGAAAGATTTTAAAAATCAAAATATTTTTCACACCCTACTATAGAACCAAAAGAATATGAAAGGTTTTATTTTTTTAAGATTCATAAAAAATTTTTGATTTTCTCAATTTTGAAAAAGGATATCTCATTATTAAAATAATCTGCAACACCCTTCTCATATACTGGGAGAAATTCCACGTACTACTTTAATTTGAAGATAATTTCTTAATATTAAAAAATCCAATTTTATGAAATATAAAAAAAAATTTATCTTAAGGCTCGTAAAGTACACCTTTGACATAGAAGTATCCTAATGACCCTAAAGGACTCGATAACATCACAAATGAACAACATATTCCTACTATGCACCTTCGACATATAAGTATCTTAGTGATCACATAAGACTTGGTTCTAATGTAATTACTAAAATGTTGCTAAGGTCTACCTTCGATGTTAATGTATCCTGATAACCCTAAAGAACTTGATATCATTATAAAAAGATAAACCTATCCCTATTATGTACCTTCGACATAGAAGTATCTTAGTGATCATAAAGGACTTGATTCTAGGGTAAATTATTAAAATACCCTAAAAGTTTATCTTCAACATAAAAGTATCTTGGTAACTTTAAAAGATTTGATAATGATATGAAATGATAATGGTGCTTATATAAAATAAACATTACAAACTAACATAAAACACATCAAAATTAATATGGAGAACATGCCAAATATAATCAAAAGTGTTTAGCCAAACACCTTTGGCCTTAGAACAATTTTCAACTTTTTGCAAACAAGTCTTTAAACTTTACAAATTTGCAAAAAGGCCTCTAAAGTCTAGAAAATGTACAATATACATTAAAACATGTTAAAAATACATAAAAAGCATCCCCAAAGGCCCATGAAGCATTTGACCAAACTATATGGCTTAGAAATAATTTTTCATTTTTACATTTAGTCCTTATATGACAAAAAACATAAAATCAAACATCAAACACATCCAAATCCAAACCAAAAAATCTTATAAAAAATTACAAGGAAGGTTTGGCTAAGTGCCTTTGGCCTTGGAACAATTTTTTAACATTTTACAAAAAAGCCTTCAAACTTTCTAAAATTACAAAAAGGTCTCAAGTTAAAAATGCATGAAATACATTTAAACATGTTAAAATGCATGAAAAAAAACTCTAAACAACATGGATTCAACCAAGCTTGGATGGCCACGGGAAAATTTTCGCAATCTTTGCAATTTAGCCCCTTTGTTTTCCATAATTACAAAATAATCTTAAATAATAAAAATATCACAAAATCATCAAGATCATCAGCCTCCCAAGGCCTTTGAAAATTTGGGAAAATCATTTTTAAGTCCCTACAAATTTTCAATATTACAAAATAATCCAAAACATCATAAATCAAGAATGAAAAATTACCCAAGGACCATAGAAAGTATTTGCCGACATGTATTTTACAAAAAATAATGTTTTCCATCATATATTTTCATGAATATCAATATACGCACATGCCATAATTTTTACAAAGCTTAAAAATGCATAAAATCATGATAATTAATGAATAGGTCAACATGAAAATATTTAAAAAATAACATAAATATATATACATGAAAATAACAATATTTCTACCAACAAACACAAATTATCATGATAAAAATCAACTTATTGCTAATAAAAATTAAATAAAATAGCAAAATCCATGGATTAAAATCCATGAGCACAAGCATAATTTTGGCTCACTAAAAAGAAGAAAAAAAACAAATGAAAGTGACAAAAACTAAAAGTTTTCTAAGTACTTTTACCTTGAAAATGTTGAAAATATGTAACAAAAAAAAACTTAATTTTATTAAGTATTTTTTTGTGTTATTCATTGGAAAATCATTAGCCATCAACTAGAAGCATTCTTTCTCTTATAGGGGAAGCAAGTCGGCCAAAGGGTGTAATAAACCCCTTGGTTGAATGCTTCTAGCATTTTCCATGTTTATTTTTTTTGTTAATTAATTTTTAGATTTTTCTAGGCTTTTAATTGATTAATTTTGTCTTCATATAATAATCATTTAACCTCAGCCAAAAGCCTAATGTAGGCTAAGCTTAGGCTTCATGATAATTAAGATGATATTAATTTAATATATAGTTAAAATGTAACTAAATTTGTTAAGGAAAAAGTAAATTTCAACCAAACTAATTCATGTAACTAAATCAATAAATTTCATAATAAATATAAACAAAATTTTGAGAATGAAAAAAAATGAAAAGATTAGAGTCATAATTACAAATTTTACAAAAAAAGGAATTAGAAAGACTAAATTATAAGAAATTAAAAGTTATAAATTAATAAATTTATTTACAAATTTAAACACATAAAAAGACCAATTAAATATTCATATCAAATTTTTTGGTCCGAAAAGAATCAATAAAGATTTCGGAGAGAGAAAAATGTTGGGCTTTGATGTAAAATTAAAATGGGTCTAATTGAGCCTTATTGGAAAGTAAAATAGCCTTGTTGAAATAACCATAAATGGGCTTGTTGGGCTTGTAGAGAATGACATGTGCTTGGTAGAAAATAAAAAATGGGCTTGACAAGGTTGTTGAACGTTGTTGGAAAATTAATGAGCTATTAGGCCCATTGAAAAATTTTGAAAGTTTAGACCCATTAAAGAAATTTAGCCCAAAAATAATAAAAATAAAATAATAAAAGTTTCTAAAAATTCCAAGTGTTCAATTATGAAAGAAATTTTTAAAAAGTTTTATATGTAAGAAAAAGATAATTAAAAATCCTAAACTCGTAAAATTTTACGAGAAAAACTTTTATGGAAGAAATTTTTTGAAAAAATGCAAAACTTATAAAATAAATTGAATTTAGAAAAATTGATTTAATATGAATTAAATAAAAATATTTAAAGAATTTTAAAAATTATAAACTCAAAAAATCCTACCAAAAAATTTACGAAGTAAAAAAATCTATATTTGAAAACGAGCTGAATTTTGAAAATAAATCCAACTTCAAAAAAATAAGTTGAATTTAATACTTACTCAAAACAATAATTGATAAAAATAATAAAAATAAAAACTTAAATTTTGGAACAAGTTTCAATAGAAAAATTTGCAAGTAGAACACTCGCGGGATAGTGAAAATTCAAAATTAATTGATAAAATTGATAATTTGACATCTAGTAGTATAAAATGCCAATAAAAATTTTTTCTTGATTATTTTTTATTTTTTGAGGTGAGTATTGGCACAAATACTGTATGTACGTTGGTAAAAATTTAGGATAATCAACTTCTTAAATTTCACGAAAGAATCTTGAAAAATTGTTAAAAATGGAAAATTCAACTATGATATTATTTGCAAAATTGAATAAAATTTTGCAAGTATAATGTTAAAAGCTAATTTCTTCCCTTGATATTTGCCTTTTTATTCAAGATTTGTTCTCTATGACCCTTGAAATGGCAATTTTTTCACCCGCTCATGCGACCATTTATGTATAGAAGAGGTCTTTAAAACATCCAGTCCACCTAAAAAATCAACCCTTCCTGGGATAATTACCTTATTATCGATCTTGGATATTTTAGGACTGTCGGGAAAAGGGCTCAGACAAAATTAGGCATCTACAGCCTAAAGGGCCATGATGAAAAGACAATAAGAACTACAAGCACAAATCACAAAAATGATGAAATTGCTAATGGCAAGGGAGCCAATAAGCCAATAGCAAAAATTACTACTGATATTCTTGTTGGCGGATTCGAAAGGTCTAATTAAAGGACAACTGACTAATGCTCAAAATGCACAGTCGGTAAATACTCAAAATGTGCAACAAAATGTTGCCATAGCTAATCCTCCACCAGTCATTATTATAAATCTTGATGCTCCTTCATAAGAAGCAGAGTAAGAACCATAGCTGCACAAGAGGAGTTGCTAGTTCTTGACCATGATGAGGAAGAAAAGTGAAAATAGAAATGCAAGAAGTTGACAAAATCAAAAACCGAAAAAGAAAAATTGTAACTTCTAGAAAGGACACTTAAAGCTATAGAAAGGGTCAAACTTTATAGTAATATTGATGTAAAAGATCTCAGCTTGGACCAGACTTGGTCATTCCTCCAAAGTTCAAAATCCTTAAATTTGAGAAATACAAGGGCACTACATCCCCTCAAGTGCACATCAAAATGTTTATCCAAAAAATGGCTGGATATGCACAAAATGACAAACCTCTCATTCATTGTTTTCAAAAATGCTTATCAGGATCAACATTCCAATGCTATAATGATCTGAAGTGTACTAAATTCAATGTTGGATCGACTTGGCAAATGTGTTTCTACAACAGTATAAACACATGGCCGAATAGGTACCAAATAGGCCAACTCTGCAAAATATGGAGAAAAAGCCTACAAAATCTTTCAAGGAATATGCACAAAGGGAGAGATATGGCCTCTCAAGTTCAAAACTCTATAAACTAAAAAAGAGACCACATTTGCTATTTGTAAACACTTTGTGGCCTGTATATTATAATAAGTTGATAAAAAATGCAATTAAAAACTTTATCAACCTTGTTATATCAAGGGTAATGATTGAAATAGCTATAAAAGTCGAATATATTGTGACTTGTGAATCTTTCACTAAAATGTCTAGATCCAATAAAATGAATGAAGCCTTATCCATCAACTATGATGGTTAGCTATATCATTAAGAGCCTTATCTTTATTATTAGAACCAAGGTTAACAAACCTAGAGTACATATTCTTTTATTGTGCCCCGAACTTTTGTTCCACCAACTCTGCTAACCACCATCGCAAATCTTCCTCCTCAAAATCAATTTAGGCCCAATGCCAACTAACCCACCAATCAGAATCATAGAAGCATCGATAACCAATTTGATCTTAGGGCTAACGTTTGCAAGTTTCATATGACTTCAAGACATACTTTACAAGATTGTCCAAAATTTTTAGCAATGTTCCAAAGAATGATGGATAATGGTAAAGTTTGAATTTTGTGAAGAATTCAGTCAGGAGAAAAAAAGTCAAATCACTATGACCGATGAAAGACCGTTACAACTGCCCTATGGTATCTGTTACCTTTTTATCATCTATTGCGACCAATCGAAGGCTACATCTTCTAAAGTCAAAATTGCTTCTAGACTCATCATCAAAACCTAACACATTTTCCATATAAAGATAATACCATGAAGATATGATGGTGGGGTAATAACTTTAAAGGCTGTTACATGCTAAATAGCTATTGTTGATATAATAAAGGTAAGCCATGTGAACAGAAGTGGTCATCATTATAGCCTCGAAATAGTAAAGTAGGTGCCAAAGCAAGACCAAAGGTATAAACATCCAAAATTTGTAATTATTGAAGATGTCTTAGCAGAAGTTAAAACATTGATAAAGATAAAAAAAAAAGCTATCGAATTTCTCAAGTTTATAAAACATAATGAGTATAGCATTGCAGAACAATTGAAAAAACAACTAGCAAAAATCTCTTTGCTAGCTCTATTATTCAGTTCGGAGTTGTACCAAAATGTTTTACTAAAAGTGCTTAACCAAGCATATGTCCCTCAGGACATATCAATAAATAAACTTGACTGCTTGGTAAATAATATTGTCACTGACAACTTCATTTCGTTCAGCAATAATAAAATCCTACTATGAGGGACTACTTTCACAAAAGCCTTTCATATAACCACTAATTGCAATAGGGCTATACTACTAAAAGTGCTAATTGATAATGGGTTTACTCTTAATGTAATGTTGTTAATCACTTTATCTCGCTTGTCAGTTAATGCTAGCTAGATAAAGCACAGCCAAATAGTTTTCAAGGCATTTTATGGAGCCCATTTGAAGTAAAATTTTGTGTCATAGATATTGTCCTATTATACAACTGTTTATTAGATGACCATGGATCTATTCTACCATCACCGTACCATCATCCTTTCATCAAAAAGTTAAATTTATAATTGATGAAAAAGTGATTAGCATACTTGGAAAAGAGGATATCATAGCTATGACTTCTACTGAAGTTCCTTATGTTGAGGTAAATGCCAAAGCTAATAAATTTCCTTCAGAGCCTATTAAATTGTTAATGTCTAATTGGTTGCAGAAAGTTCTTTAATCTTAAAATCAAGCTTTGAAAGAGCACTCGTATGGGTCTTAAGCTCATGGTAGGAAAAGATGCCTGAGTTGGAAAATACCTTAGAAAATATCTATAGAGGATAAGCTAATCCATCAACATGGTTGGCAAGAAAGACAAACATGGATTGGGCTTTAAGTTGGAATGGAGTTAGAAAAATAAGATAGAGAATAAAACTTAAGCAAAGAAACCAGCTTAGGCTATCGATCGAAAGTTAAGCCAAAAGTCAACCCTTTACCCCTCATTAAAAAAAATTTTTTGCCACAGAAGGGTCATCAATCTAGAAACTAAAGGAAAAAAAAAAAGATGCCACCATGATAATTAGTAAGGACTTTGAGAAGTGTTAAGTGGCCACCATTGGCAAGAATAGCAGGGAGCAAAATGATGATTGCAGAATCTGCCTTTCCCCTCTTAGATACGTCCAAAAAAAATTAGATTATTACTAAAAAAATTATAGTGTTTAAACCAATTCCAGAATAATTCCAAGAACTTACTTTGACATCTAAGGATCCGTGCTGTAAAGAACTTAAAATGTTAAATCATCATATATAGAAATAGCATATAACTTTTTATGTATATTCAATCTCTTTTATACCAATATTTCCATTTTTTGTTTACATACAAATATGCAAATCACGCCATATTTTGCTTTGCCCATTCTTTTTTTTCTTTACCTTTACGAATTTCTCAATCCTAGAAAAGTAGGGGATCTCATTTAGGATTTAGAGATTGACTTTGAATGTGTTACTTGTTTGAATAAGTTCGATTTCAAAAAGGATGTTGAGTATACTTTGCCTTTCGTTCTACTAAAAATAATTAAGTAAGAAAATGAATGAATAATGCCTCATGAAGAGCCCACAGAGGTAATAAATTTAGGGGATAAATGATGATGACAAAAAGAAGGTTAGAATAGGGATTGCTCTCATGCCTGCTACCAGAGAAGAATTGATAAGTCTGCTTCAGGAGTTTTGAGATGTTTTTGCATGGTAATATCAAGATATGCCCAGCCTAGATATAAGGATTGTGTCCATAAATCACCTCTAAAACCAGAATGCAAATTGGTTTAGCAAAAGTTGAGAAGAATGAAAGTAAAAATGCTCTTAAAAATTAAAGAATAGGCAAAGAAACAATTTAAGGTTAGATTTCTTAAAGTGGCAAAATACTCGAAGTGGGTCACAAATATCATCCCAATTCCTAAAAAAAGATGAAAAAGCCAGAATGCGTATAGATTATCGAGATTTAAATTGAGCAAGTCTGAAGGATAATTTTTTTTTCCTCATTTAATACTCTAGTCGATAACACCATAAAGAATTATCTATTTTCTTTCATGGATCAATTCTTGAGGTATAACCAAATTAAAATAACATCAAAAAAGATGAAAAAAACCAAATACGTCACAATATGAGGTATCTTTCGTTATAAAGTGATGCCATGTGGATTAAAGAATACCGAGGCAACTTATTAAAGGGCAATGGTCACTCTATTCCACAATATGATGCATAAAGAGATTAAAGTATACATGGATGACATGATTACCAAATTGCCCCAAGAAGAGAGACATGTCATAAATTTATGAAGATTGTTTAAAAGATGAAGAAAGTGTCAATTGAAGTTAAATTTGGTAAAAGGCACCTTTGGAGCCAAACCGAGAAAGTTATTAGGCTTTAGCATAAGTGAAAGGGGATTAAGGTTGATCTTGATAAGATTAGAGCCAATCAGCAATTGCCGCCTCTATGCATGAAAAAAAAAGTGAAAAGTTTTCGTAGGAGATTAAATTACATTGCCTATTTTATTTCCTAACTTACAGACAAATGTAATCTAACTTTTTGGCTTCTTCAAAAACATGGTCCAGCTAAGTGGGATGAAGATTGCAAAAAGGCATTCAAGAAAGTGAAACACTATTTGTCAAGTCTATTAGTTCTAATATCGCCAGTGCGAGGATGACCTCTTGTACTGTACTTCATGATATTCAAGAGGTCAATAAGATGCGTGCTGAGGCAATATGATGAAATTGGGAGGAAAGAAAGAGCCATTTATTACTTCAGTAAAAAGTTTCTAGACTATAAGGTAAATTATTCCTAAATAGAAAAGATATGTTGTGCCCTAGTCTGGGATGCAAAAAAGCTCGTACAATACATATTGTGTCATACCACATGGCTAATTAACAAATTAGATCCAATCAAGTACCTCTTTGAAGCACCATTATTGTCTAGACAGATAGCTAGATGGTAAGTCTTGTTATTAGAATATGATATAGTCTACATGAGCCAAAAAAGTTATAAAAAGAAGTGCTATTGCCAAAATTTTACCAAGTCAGGTGCTTAATGATAATTAGCCCTCAGACTTTGATTTCCCTAATGACAATTTGATGAATATTTTCATTAAAAAAGAAGCAGTACAACCTAAAGAATCATTATGGAGGATGTATTTTGATGGTGCTTCAAATGCTTTGGGCAACGAAATTTGGGCAATCTTGATACCCTCAAAGGAGACTATTATCCTTTCACTGCAAAATTAGATTTCGATTGCATGAATAATGTGGTAGAATATGAGGCATGTATCATAGGACTCCGTGTAGCCATAGAAATATTGGAAGTCTATGAGGATTCAATCTTGGTAATTTATCAACTACGTGGTGGATAGGAAACCTGAGTTTCCAAGCTTCTATAATATAAAAGGTTGATTCTAAAATTGCTAGAAGAGTTATAAAAAGTGGAATTCATCCATTTATTTTAAAATGATAATCAAATGGCAGATGCTTTAGCTACCCTTGCCTCAATGTCAAATTAAATGAAAAGCAAGAAGTGATACCAATTTAGATGAGTATATATGAGTCCTTTGCACATTATTATAATGTTAAAGTAAAAGTCGATGACCTTTCATGGTATTATAACATCAGAAGATATCTAAAGGATCATGTATACCTAGACAACACTTTCGAAAATAATAAAAGGACATTAAGAAGGTTAGCAATGGGTTTCATTCTGGACAGTAAAGTTTTGTATAAAAGAAGTTATAACAAGACATTATTGAGATGTGTGGATACTTCTAAATCACAAAAAATCTTAAAAGAGGTACACGAAGGGGTTTGTGGAATCCATGCTAATAGATAAAAAATGGTAAGGCAAATAATGAGGCCGGGCTATTATTGGATGACCACAGAAGGTGACTGTATTAAGTACACTCGAAAATGCCATAAATGTCAAATCTATGCTAATAAGATCCATGTATTCCCTTTGCCATTACATGTTATAACTGCTCCATGGCTATTTTCAATATGGGGCATGGATGTTTTAGACCAATTATTCCTATAGCTTTAAATTGTCATTGTTTTATCCTGGTGGCCATAAACTACTTCACCAAGTGGGTCAAAGTTGCCTCCTACACAAATGAAACAAGTACAATGGTGATAAAATTCATAAAGACCAACATCATTTGTTGATTTGAAATTTTTGAGAGAATTCTAACAAATAACGCCTCTAATTTGAATAATAAATTGATGACAAAGGTGTGTACCCAACTCAAAATCTCACATCATAATTTGGTGACATACCATCTGATGATGAATGAATATGAATATCAAGAAGATTGTGGGGAAGATAGTGGAGACCTATAATGATTAGCATGAGAAACTCCCTTTTGCCCTTTTAGCTTATCAAACTTTACTTTGATCTCAACCGAGGCAACACTTTACTCATTAGTTTATGGCATGAAGGCCGTCTTACTAATTGAAATTGATATCCTCTTACTCCAAGTACTAATGGAGATAAAAATGGAAGAAACTGGATAGGTTTAGGATCGAGATGAACAGTTAAATTTTATTAAAGAAAAGAGGCTGAGAGCAATCCAACATGGGCTAATATATTAAAAAGAATGATGAGAGCTTATGAAAATAAACTCTACCCTAAAAAATTCCGTGAGAGAAAATTAGTATTGAAGAAAATCCTTCTTGCCCAAAAGGATCCACAGGGCAAATGGGCTCTAAATTGGGAAAGGCTCTATATGGTTTAAAAAGTATTTTCTACAGGGACATTGATTTTGGTAAAAATGGATAAGGATGCTTTACCAAACCCTGTATTCTCATATTGTAAAGAATTATTATGCCTGAAAGGCAATATCAATATAAAAAAAGGAAATTTTGATAAAAAAAGAAAAAAAAGAGGAAAAATTAATCAAAAAAGAGAAAATTGATAAAAAAACCCAGATAAAAACCCAAAAGGGCATCTAAACAAAGGAAATAAAAAGGTAAAACTTCGAGTTAAAAACTCAAAAAGAGCGGCTCAAGCATTTGGAAAGAAATGAATTCAGGTTAGAAAAAAAAAGGCATGGTATGGTTAGAAGCATTCTCGACAGATAGATTTGCATAAGAGCAAGCATCCCATTTAGGATAGATCTCTGAAGAACTAATTAAGAGATTATGTCTATCTGAGTAATATCCAAATTTCTTGTGTACCTCAGCCTTGCTTTTATTTTTGTTAGATTACCTTTTAATCATGCTAACATTTTTGTTAAATAATGATGAACAGTTTAAGGAAATATAAAATAATAAAAAGAATGACAAAGAGATTTCCTTGCATTACTTTAGAATGAGGTCCAAACATTATAAGTACCTTAGTTAATATTTCAAATCTTTTAAACACTCTAGGAAGGATCAAGGTAAACATATAATATTTTTAAATATTTAGGATACATGGTTAAAGAACATCTTAATGAGAAAAGAAATAATTAGCTGATTTTTTCAAAAGAAAGATAAAGGATATGAATAATTTTCCCCTCATCAAAAGAAAAAGAAGTGTTATAATATTTTTTCAAAGATGCCTTCAACTCTAAGTACAAGAGTAAGCTCATTTTATCCATAATATATTTTGAAGATGGCTTAAACTCTAGTATAGAAGTAGGCTCATTTTGTTCATAACATTTTCTGAAGATGCTTTCAACTTCAAGTTCAGGCACTGGCTTTCTTTGCCAAAAAGAAAAAAAATGCATTACATTTTCTAAAGATGCCTTCAACTCCAAGTAGAGGCACAGGCTCACTTCATCAAATAAAAAAGAAATATGTTTTATATTTTCTAAAATACTTTTAACTTTAAAATAGGTTAAATTATATGCATTCTGCATACATTTCATTCAAGGATTTATAGATTAGAAGCTGCGCGTGATATTCGAGAAAAGTAATAATCTTTTAGTATATCGACTTCCTCAAAAGTAAAAGGTAAGTCTCATATCCTTTTAAACATATCAAATATCAACCCTTGTTTATGCCACAAGTTTGACTTAGGTTCTACCTTGGTCATATCCAAGTTGACTATTATGGTTCTGCCTCGATCAACTCTTTTAGACTCAAGTTTTACCCTAGTCATACCTAAGTTGACCACATGGTTTCACCTTGGTCAACTATTTTGACTCAAGTTTTACCTTGGTCAACCCTTTTTGACTCAAGTTTCACCCTGGTCTATCCTTTTTGAGTTAGTTTTTCTCATAATCATTCTTAAATTGACTATCATGGTTTTGCCCTAGTTAACCCCTTTTTGACTTAGGTCTTACCTTGGTCAACCCTTTTCGACTCAAGTTCTGCCTTGTTCAGACCTTTTAGACTTAGGTTCCACCTTGGTTATATCTAAATTGACTATTATGGTTTCGCCCTGGTCAACCCTTTTAAACTTAGGTTTTGCCCTGGTCATATCTAAGTTGACTATTATGTTTCTACCTTGGTCAACCCTTTTAGACTCAAGTTCTATCTTGGTTAACCCTTTTCGACTTAGGTTTCACCCTGGTCACCTCCGTTCATTGTCATGGTTTCGCCTCGATCAATTTTTTAGACATAAGCTTCTTTTAATCAACCATTTTCGACTCAGGTTATGCCCTAGTCAACATGTTTTGACTTAGGTTTTGCCATGATCACCTCTATTGACTGTTATCTTTTCATCTGGTTAACCTTTTAGACTTATGTTATACTTTGGTCACCTTCATTGATTATCATGGTTTGCCTCGTTAACTTTTTTAGACTTAGGTTACGCCTTGGTCACCTTTGTTGACTGTTATGATTTTGCCCTAGTCAACCCTTTTAGATTTAGGTTTCATCCTTGTACCTTTTGTTGACTGCCATGGTTTTGCCCCGACCAACTTTTTAGACTTAAGGCTCGCCCTGGTCACTATTTCAACCTATAAGGTACATTTTTAGTTTATTTTGTTTTCCAAAGATTAAATGCTTGAACAAAATCATGTCTGCTTGCTTTTTGCCTTGTTCTTAATTCTTAGCAATGGTAAAAAAAGGGCAACTCTAAACACTTAATTTTGTCCGTGCCCTTTTTCTGATGGTCCTAAATATCTAAGACTAAGAATCTAACAGCCACTCTGGTTAGTCAACCTCTTCTAGGTAGGCTAGGCATTTTCAAGACCAATTTAGTCACCATTAATGATCGCGTATGCACATGACAGAAAAAGTGCAGTTCTGAGGGTCATTGAGCACAAATCACAGATAAAAAGGATAAATATTCAAGAAAAAATTGGTTTTTAAATATTTTCTTTTCAAATTTTGAAAATCGTTTATGTAAATAATATCTTATCGAATTTTTTAGTTTTAGGAATTTTCAAAATTTTTTCGTGTAATTATTGAAATCAACCATCATATATTTTTATCGATACCTGTGTAGTACTTATGTTGATACTCATTCCCAAAAATCAAAATTATTTAAGAAAAAAAATACAAATTGACATTTTATACCACAAGGCATCAAATTGTCAATTTTAGTATTTAGTTTTGAAAATTTCATAGTATCACAGTATTTTACTCATGAAAAGTTTTTGATAAATTTGTTCTAAATTTCAAATTTTCATCTTTATTTTTTTTGTAAATTAATAATTTGAATAATATGTTGAATTTAACACATTTTTATAAATATTTGAATGAATTTTGGAATTTTTTCGATTCCAAAGTATGAACTTTTTATCTATAAAATATTTTAATAAAATATTATGGATATAGATTTTTGTAATTTTGATTATTTTTTATTAAATATAATTTTCATTCACAAAGGTTTTAGCTCATAAATTTTTATGAGTTTGGAATTTTTAATCAACCTTTGCTCTCTCTAAAAAAATTATTTTAATTCTTTTCAGCAAAAAAATTTTATATGAATATTTAATTGGGCTTCTCATTTGATTAAATTCGTAATTGAATTTATCATGTGAAATTTCATTTATTGAATTTATAACTTTTAAATTATTAAAATTTAGTCCTTCCACTTCATTTTTTATATAAAATTTGCAATAAAATTTTTTTCCTACATTTTTGAAAATTCATATGTTCAATTTCACAATTTGATAATTTAATTATATGAGAATTAATTAAATCAGGATTAAATTTTATCATTAAGGTTAATATCATCTAAATTAACATTAAGTTCAGCCCTCATGACGCCTCTATTTATTCTTTTGATTAAAAGACAAAAACCATTAATTAAATCTTATCAAAATATAAAAAGAATCTAAAAAGATAAACTAACAAAAAAAAATTTTTTAAAAAAAAAGAACAGACTGGGAAAATTTGGCCCAAGGGGTTTTATCCCACCTTGGCCAAATTCCTTCCCCTATAAATAGAGGAAGAATGCGTCAAGTAATGGCTAATGGTGTTCCAAGCAAAAAAAAAAAATAGCAAAAGCACTTAAGAAAAATGTAGTTTTCTACTATTTTCTACATTTTTAAGGTAGAAAACACTTAGAAAACTCTTAATTTTTTTCTCATTTCATTCAGTTTTCCTTCCTTTCTATGAGCCAAAATCATGCTTGAGCTTATGAATTTTGATCCATGTTGAAAGGCAAAGTATGATGGCTATTAACAATTTTCTTTGTTTTAATTGATATGTTTGATTTTCTTAACAATAACTTAAATATGATGTTAATTTTGTTATGTGTATATGTTCATGTTGTCACTAACGTCCATGGTATTTTCCTATTAATATGTTGATAAAACATGTTCATGTGTTTATTTTTCATGATTTCTTACATGATGATGTTGATTTGAGCTTGGTAAAACTAAGATATATGATTATTGTGTTGAAAATTTCTGATGGGTATGTTTTTTTAGTGGAGTCCGAAACTTATGGTGGCCTTGGATTTAATTTTATTTGTTAGTTGTATGATGATTTGTATTATTTTGTGATTTTTAGAAATTGAAAGAACTAAGAAATAATTTTCTCAAAATTTTTAAGGCTTTGGATAGGTGTTTCCAAGCCTTGGCCAAACCTAACAAAATTATTTGATGATGTTTTTTTTTAATTTGTTTTAGCTATTTAATAACTATAGAAAATATAGGGACTAAATTAAAAAAATATATTTTTAAGGCCTTCTTGCTTGGTCAAAAGCTTCATATACATTTAGGTCTATGTTTCATGTATTTTTAACATGTTGATATCATTTTTTAGCCTTTAGAGGTCTTGTTGTAATTATTGGAAAGTTTAGGAACTAGTTTGTAAAATGTGAAAAATTTGTTTCAAGGCTAAAGGTGCTTGGCCGAATGCTTCTTATGACTTTTGGAAATGATTTCCATGATTTTTATGTTACATTTGAAGGGCTAGTTGTGATGTTTATTTTATATAGGGATCATCTTGCAAAGTTAAAAGAGTTCAGGGACCATTCAGTAAAGCCTAGAATTTTAGGGTCAAAATGGTATTTTTCTCACATCAAAATACCTATCTAGAGTATTTTAGTCACTTTAGGAACATTTCTTACATTTTTAGTCATGATGGGATTAAGTTGTAATTTTAAGAAATTTAGGGGCCTAGTTAAAAGTTTTGCATTTTAGATCATCTTTAATAATCGAGTTACCCATTTAGGGTAAAGTTATCATTTCCTATCATTTTAGGTTAGGGTTACCGAGATGCTTTCATAACGAAGGTAGTCTCTAGGAGCATTTTAGTAATTTTATCTTAAAATTGAGTCTTATGTAATCACCGGATTCTTTCACAATGAAGGTGTATAATAGGGTTAGGTTCAGCTTTTATAATCATTTTTGAGTCTTTTAAGGTTATCAGGATATTTTTATGTTGAAGGTATATCATAAGATCATTTTAATAATTTTGCATTAAAGATGAGTCCTTTAGAGTTAGTAGGATACTTTCATGTCAGAGGTACTTTAGATGACATTTTGGTCTTATCAACCATGTTCATGTCCGTAAAATCTAGCTTAATATCTGAAGTTGAAATCAAATTTTAGGATAAACATTATTATTTTTAATAGAATTGAAATTTTTTAAAATTAAGATAATGTCTCTGAGTTAAAGTAGAGCGTGGAATTTTTCCTACCATATGAGAGGGGTTTTATGGATTATGTTAAAAATGACATATCCTTTTCAAAATGAAAATCGAGATTTTTCAAATTTCATGAAAATAAAACCTTTTTGTGTTCCTCCGATTTTTCGATAGGGGAAGTAATATATTTTGATTGTTAAAATAAAAGCTTTCATATTCCTTTAGTCCTCCTCGGTGGGGTGTGGAAGATATTTTGATCTTTCATATTCCTTCGACTCTCAAGTGGGGTATGATAGATATTTTGATTTCCAAAAATATTAAAAACTAATTTTCTTATACAAAATAAATTTGGAATTGGAAAATTTTGAAATATGGGAATCACAATTAAATATCAAATATTAAAGCCTAAAAAAGATCAAAATTTAAATTAACACGTAATTAATAAGGTATAGATTTTCAGGCGTTATGAGAGGGATTAATCTTTACTTGTGATTGTAGCCGACTGATGGACCCTTTCATGCGATCTTTGATATCATTGCAGATCTCAAAGTTTGTTTTTATTGTTTTGTAAGAAATACAAACCCTAATAGGTGACTAATGTTACCAAGCCAAAATAAATTGGTGGCGATTACAAGATTAATGGTCATTTCATAATGACTGTTTAGAGTTAAGTCGAGTTAACAATTCATCTTGACAACTCAGTCCTCAAACATAAAAAAATAAGAAAAATAATAATAATCTGGCTCTTAAAATAAAAAATAAAAATAATAGAAAATAATAATTATATAAAGAGATATATAGGAACGAAGGGTACACCTACATTTTAAGTTGGGCTAGTTGGGATTGATATCTTGGCCATGCTGCAACACATGATTATGACAATTGACACATGGCACAAAATTGAGATGTATTTAAATAGTGTCGACTAGAATTTACAAATTTGAATACCACATAATTATATGACACAAACACAATATAAAAAATAATTAAAAGAATGATGGAATATAGAAAAATATGAACATGATATGAATATAACTGTGTTAAATCTATATAAATGAATTATTAACGTTTCAAAATTTTTATAATGTATAATAATTTGAATTCAATTATGATAAAAAATAACACAAATTAAACATGAATAAACAAAAAAATTACATGAACACAAAATAAAAAATAGAAAAAGGTTGCCAAAAAGCAAGACTCTAGGGGATTGCTTTAATATATAGTTACAGATTCATAGATATAATTTTCTAATTGTCAATTTAATTTGTCAGTTTAAAACTAAAAAGCTATAAATTAAATGATTAAACATTTTTAACCAAAATAAAAATCTAACTCAATTGAAATCCAATAAATCGAACGAGAAAAGATATTTAAAAATATTTATTATAAAATAATAGTAAAACTAATTAACACATTTATTATAAAATAATAATCATCTGACTATCTAACTATAATATAAATCAATTGCATAAATATATCATGTGCTAACATGCTTCACTCTTTGTTTTTTTTTTTTTTGTTTAGAAATGGTGAGATAAAGAAGGAAAGAAAAGAAAATGAAAATGAAAACAAAAAAAAGAAGAAAAGAAAAGAAAGGAGAGAGAAAAAAAAGAGAAAGAAAAAAAAGAAAATTTTTTGTTTGTTCATGTTTGTGTTATTTTTTCAAATGTTTAAAATATTATAACTTCTTTTGAATTTTTACATGTTAATAATTTATTTTATTTTATGTATATTTTATAAGTGCGTGTATTTTTATCATGTTCATATTATTTTTCATTTGCATTTTAATTATTTCTTATATACGTTGTGTTTGTGTTTTTTCATATGTTTAAAATATTACAACTTTATATAAATTTTTTTCCTGTTAATTATTCATTTATGTATATTTTGACATATTTGTGTATTCGTATCATGTTCATACAATTTTTGTGCTGTTTTTTAATTTTTGTGTATATAAATGTTATGTTTGTATTGTATCTCAATTGATCTTATATTTTATACAATTGGTCGTCATGATTTAATTTATAAAAAAAAATATGTATATTCATATTGTGTTCGTGTCATATCTCAATTCATAACATATTTTACATAATTTGTCATAGACTCAGTGATTCAATTTAGTGAAAATTTTATGTGTTCATGATGTGTTTATTTTATTTTGTGTTCAAAATATTATAAATTTTTGTACGCCAATAATTAGTATTATGTATATTTTGACAAGATCATGTAATTGTGCCAAATTCATGTTATTTTATATGTTGTATTCGTGATGTATATCAATTCATGTCATATTTTGCATAGTTTATTATTGTGATCCAATTTAAAGAAAAATTTTATAATTCTTTCATGTTTTGTCATATCTCAATTCAGGATAAATTTTTCATAAATTGTCATAATTGTCGTGACGTGTCCCTCACGTGACATGTTACAACTTAAAAATGAAAAAGAAGGTAGAGGGAAGGGCTTGCCTTTAAGTCATACTTAAAATTGAGGGAAGGATCATCAGATGAATTGCTCATTCAACTAGTCTTAGATGGCCATTATGAAATAACCATGACTTAGATTCTCCACCAATCATTTTGGGCTAGGTATAACCAGATATCTATTAAAATTGGCAATTCTGAGTTATGAAACTCGAAACACCGATTTTATAGACTGTGTATACTAGGGTTCATTTCAAAAGCATTCGAGAGTCGAGTACATGGAGAGAAGCATTAGAACCCTATTAATGCCTAAAATTGGTACCATCTAGCCATAAATTATCAAAGTCTTAGTTTTCCTCGATTTTTTCATGGAGTCATTATTTATGTGTAATCTAATTCTTATAAATGCAAAATTTTAAATATTAAGTCCAGATTTTCATGATAAAAGTTTAATTAATATCTATCTGTGCAACCTAGGAGGGAGGAGAAACATAGAGGATTCGGTAGAATGAGATCTGGATTGATCTAGAAAAGGATACTCTACATTAAGCACTAGAGGGATACTGACACAAACAGTGCATTGGGTTTAATGAAATTTGATTTTTTTGAAAGCATGAATGCAAGTTGTCATCAAAGAGAGAAACGGGTTAATAAGACATAAAAAAATGTAATAAAAGTTGTATTAGAGATGAATACATGAAAACATAAAAAGAGGAGAGAGAGTCGGGATATATCTCATAATTGACCTCTATTATTGAGAAATAACCTAATTAACAATTTTAAGATATGTTTAGATTCAATGGCCGTCTTAGGCATAATATGGTTGATAAGAAAAAGTATAGGGAGCCCGAGAAGGAGAAAACTTAGATTTTTAATGAAGTTTCAAAAAGTGGGGTTGGATATCCTCTCGAAAGGAATGGGGATAAAGAATCCCCTCAAAAAGGCGAGATTGAAGTATCCCTTCAGAGAAAATGGATTGGAACATCCCCTCAAAAAAAGAGATTTTGTGTGGTTTTTGAAAATCAAAATTTTTGATATTTTTGAAGAAAATAGATTTCAGAATGAAAAATCAATATTTTAAATAAGAAAGGGAAATTAATTTTGAAAACAATTTTGGGTTTTAATCTGAGCCTAACAAGACATATGTCATGACTTATGACTCTATGGGAAACTATTAAATATATTTCAAATCATTCGAATGACTAGAAAAGATGGTTTGGGAAAATCCAAGTGAATTTTTTAAAGTTCAGCAAAAATAGGAGAAACATCGCATTGTCCAAATTCCCAAATTCATTCTGATTTGGTTCGATGGTTCCTAGAGGCAAACGACGTATTGTTGGAAAGGTAACTTAATAAGAATTAATGTAAAAATATTGCCAAAAATCCTAGAAAATCACTTTATAGGCGCAATTAATTTTGAAATCGAGTTTGAGTTAGTACTGACAGCAAATGCAGGGGAAAACAGTTGTGAACTTTAAAAAATTGCTCAAACTTAATTGGGATCATCAAATCACAAATGATACCTTTTTAAAAAGAGAATTTTATATAAACATTTCAAGAAAAATCATTCAACGGGCTAGAATTGCCCAAACAGAATATGAATTGCTGATTCTAGAGGTTCCATATAGCAAAGGTTCGAAAAATCATAACTTCCACATCCAGAATAATTCGGGGGCAGACAAGGTATCTTTGTAAGGAAAAGTGTTAGAAAATTCTAGAAAAATCATTTGGAGTCTAAAACTTGTTTTTCAAATTAGGATCATTGTGCTACCAGTGCCATAATAGGAGTTTTTTCAAGCTTAGGCATTTATGGTCTTGTGTTGAGGTTTCGGACACGTGAATGTCCAAACACCAGGTCCATGGCATTAGAGTAACGAACCAATCCAACTCTTGTAGAGTAGGTCACTGAATCATCCACTATACACCTCAATAGTCATGATAAGTTCGAAATAGGGCTTAAACTGAATATTTGAAAACATTTTTTATTTTGGGTTAAAAATATAATTTATTTGGCCTAATGAGGCCATGATTCTAAACATTTGAGCTTGATACATCCCTAAGATTGGAGAACCAATATATTGAAAATATTAAATCCATGCTAATCCCCATTGATTGAGGTTAATATAACTTAACTTGGGGTTTTCTTTGAAAACAAATTCTATACAAGCATCATAGAGGCATTTAAAAAAACATATGATGAAATAAATTCAACAAAGGTATCAAACGTGAACAAACACTTAAAACATCAAGTTATCCATGCTTTTCAATAAGGAAATCATAGTGAAAATGCAACCAAAAGCATGGTCAAGATCAAAATATGCTAGGATGAGCATTTAAATATGAAATGAGCATATTGAGATAAAAAAAAATGGGAAAAATGCATGAGCAGGGGCTATTTTAATGTCAACAGAGATATGGCATTCTAGTTCATCAAAACAATTGAAGCATCAAGAAATTCATCAAAATCTTAAGAACACTACAAATAAAGCCACAATAACGCGTGGAAGCCTTAATAGGGTCATGGAAATGTGGAGGTTCACTAAGGAGATGGTGATGAATAAAAACAAAAAAATAAAATAAAATAAAAAAAGATAGAAAATATACCCTAATAGAAGCTTGAACTCTTTGCTATATCCTTGAATAGCAACCTAGCAACTTTTAGCTCACTTTCTTCCTTTTCTTTACTATGGATTGGCAAGAAAGGAATGAAAAGAAAGAACTTTTGGTTATGTTCGCTATGGAGGATAGTTTCTAGGCTAGAGATGAAGGAAATGTGAGGTTTTGCAAGGTTAAAAGGGGGAAAAAGAGCTACGAGAATGGAGTTTTTTAATAGAGCTCCAGTTTTTTTTGGTGGCTAATGTAAAAAAATCCTCCCTTAGCTGAGTAGGAAAGTTGGATTATATAAGAGATGATTTTAGCCACCATGATGACCTCACAAAAGAGGGCCTATAAGACTTTTGGCATGTACAATATGATGACTTATTGTACCAGTGTGATATTTTTCAATATTTGATTAGTTAATCTTGATTCTTGTAGGCAAAAAAAACCATGCGTATGGACCTTTTCAAAATATGTCAATCTGATGTTTGACCCAAAAATGAAATCCACATGATTTGTGTGAAGTTATGTCTAATTTTTGGTGATTTTTTGGGCCAATTCGCAACCAAAATCAATTTTGTTGAGGTTACGATGAAAAAGTGTGAAAATGGCATGAATAGATAGGTTTTACCTTATGGTATCGAGACAAGGAGCTCTGTATCGATACCATAGGCTTCCAAGAATCGATACCATTAATTCTGTGTCGATACTTCTTGCAATTTTGGCTCCTGGTATTGATACAATGAGCACTGTATTGACACTGGCTTAATATTTTTCTAGCTATCGATACTTTATGCCTTGTATCGGTACAACTCGACACAAAATCACTTTTTTTGATTCGAAACAGTCTTGTATGGACACTAAGGCCTTTGGTATCGAACCACTCCAAAGTATCGATGCGAAGGTTGTTGGTATTATTACAAATAGCAAAATTTTGGCATTTGAATGACGTGGAGCCTCATATCAATACTTCACACTTATGTATCGAGACTTACATACAAAAATGTGGATTTTTCTTACCTTTGACTCTCTAAACTTTTTACCTTAGCTGAGAATGGTGGGAAGTTGACCCATGCTTCTTTGAATGATCTTGATGGTGTCTCAAACGATGACTTCTTATACCCTGAATGTTGGCCTGGACAAAATAGAGTGTCTACAATAATGATTCAATTTAGACAAAAAAATATCTTTGTACGTGTTCGTGTTATTTTTTTATATGTTCAAACTATTATAAATTTGTATAAAGTTTTACATATTAATAATTCATTTTATATAGATTTTGACATGTTCGTATATCCATGCTATGTTTGTGTTATTTTTCCTATTGCATTATATTTTAATTATTTTTATGTTCTATTGGTATTGTGTTTCAATTCATTCATATCTTAAATAATTTGTTTTAATGATATGATTTTAACTTTAAATTCATTTATTTAAAATTTTGAAACACAAAAAAATTATTTAATATGATTTAAATTAAATTTATATAATTATTAATTAATTAAATATTATAATCGCCGAGAAGAATTCTAGTTAAACTAATTATCTCGTACCTTATGAATCAGTGCTATCAGTACTGGTATACGGTACCGGCCATACTAGTTTGTACGCACCAGTTTTGACATATAACAATACCGATAATAGTTATTTTTGTTTCAGCCTTGTTTTTGGTCTGTACCGACCATACTGGTAGGTACTAGCCTATTTTGGTGGTACCGACAGAAAATAACTGTATCGACTAGTACATAATATAAACTCGTAAAAAAAAGTTAAACCAACATTGATCTTAAATCTGATGAATATTATACATGATTATTCGTAAATTTGATGAATATTAGACATAATTATTCATAAAATTAACGATCATTAAAAAATTTTTGCCTTACTATTTAGCTGATATTAATTTTCCTATATTTGATGAAGTTGTTTTTTAGAACATTATAATTGATGCATATTAAATATATGAAATTTATTTAATCTCATTTATTTTATATTTGAAATATTTTTCATATATATAAATTAAAAGTATTCAAAATTTATTCAACCTGAAATGATATATTAAAATATACTGATATCTATCTTTACTTATATTAAAATAAAAATGATACGTTTATCAATACAGTAATAACTACCTTGATATGAATGAAAAAAAATTGATTTTCTCAACAAAAATAAAAACAGATTCGCCCAAAGAATGCTGGCCCAGAGGTCTTGAGCCCAAAACCAATTAGCATCAACATTTTTTTTCAATACCGCTCCCAACATTAAAACCCTGAACCCCAAAAATCCAAGGGAAGCACAAGCAAAACGAAGCTAACAGCAGAACTCATTCTCCGGTGATGGTGACGTCAGTCGAAGCAGCCGTGGAATCGCTGCGCCAAATCAAGTCAACAGAGCCACCATTGTGGCTTGTGCCCAAACAGGGGCTCTCGCAAGCGGTTCGAGCGGCGTCGAAGCACCTCTTTTCGATCCTGAAACCGCATAGTCCAAAGTCTCCCTTTGATAAGCTTCTGATTGAAGGGTTCGATCCGGAGCAGATATGGCAGCAGATTGATCTCCAATCACAGCCTCTACTATCCACACTCCGCCGCGAGGCCAAGAAGTTCGAGAAGCATCCGGAGGATATCTCCAAACTCAAAGAAGCTGTAGAAGGAGGAAATAAGAAGGTTATAGAAGAAAATGGAACTGATAATGTTGATGATGATGAAGACGGTGAAGACGATAATGATATGGATGTGGACGAAGATGATGATAATGACAATGATGAAGATGATGCTGATGATGAGGAGGCGGAGGAGGAGGAAGAGGGGAAGGAGAAGGAGAGAGGAAGGGAAGAGGAGAAGGAGAGAGAAGGAGAGGAAAAAGGATGGATAGAGGATAAGTTTTTGAAAATCAAGGAATTACAAGAGTACTTGGAGGCGGATGAAGCTAGAGAATTTGGCTTGAAGAAGAGGCAAACTAAGAAAGATGAAGAAGACACAGAACTAGAAGATGACGACGAAGAAGAAGAAAAGGATGATGCTGATGATGACGAGGCAGAAGAGGAGGAAGATGACGTAAGAACTATTTTCCTTTTTCCATTTGGTTATTGTGTTTTAGAACTTTGTTGATCAGAAATTAATGCAAGTTGTATTTTGCAGCTGGGACTCTTTGATGGGGATGATGAAGATGATGAAGACAAATTGGAAAATGCCAGGTTCTAATCTGTGATATATGTATATATATATATATATATATATATATATATATATACACGCACATACATATACATATATATAACTTCACTTTTTTTATCTGTTCTTCCTTATGTTGAAGTGAAATTTTTCTGTTTTTAAGAAGTGAATCTAGTTATTTCTTAATCTTGCTATCAATGGGAATGCATTTCTGTCATTTTGTTGCATGATGGTTGATGTCGACATAAGAACTACTAATGACTCTGCACTTTCTTTTTGCTGGATGATTGTTTCTGACATTACAGTGAAAATATTTTAATGCAACAATAAGTT
>JBBYHL010222386.1:0-27023 GCA_038381835.1 Adansonia madagascariensis
TTTTTTTTTTATTTAAGAAAATTAGTTTGTAACCCATGCAATGTATAAATTAACTTTGCCTATAAAAATACATATAACATAATGATGATATTAAATTATAAAATATGTAATATGGATATCATTAAATTTGTAAAAATGAATAGATATTGTTAATAAAATGAAAAAATAATTTTTTAAAAAATGAATTTTTGTAGTTAGATTTAAAGAAAATAATAAAAGCGTAAAAAAAAAAGGAAACATAATAAATACTAATATTTAGTGAAAACCAAGGAATTTTAAAAATTTTACCATTGGAAATGGAATTTAAAAAAAGAATTTGAATTATTTAAAATTCCTCTTTTAAATTCCAAGAATTTTAAAAATTTTAATTTTTATTTTACAAAACAAAAGAATTTTATTTTAAAATTTTGAAAATTTCTTTGCAAATGAATTTTTTCCTTGAGGGATCCTAATTTTGCTAACTAAAAGCTTAAATAATAATAATAATAATATAAAAGTGCTTGATTTAAGATCCATTTAGAAGGATGATGTTGGATATTTTTACTATAAATTAATAAACATTTGTAGTTGTTTGTTTACAAACTCTCTCAATACTCCAACTAACGTATATAATTTAAGATTTTACATACTATAAAGGCTTAAATAATAATATATATTAAAAGTGCTTGATTTAAGCTCCATTTAGAAGGGTTGTTGTGGTAAATAATAATATATTAAAAGTGCTTGATTTAAGCTCTATCAAAACCATGCTTTTTTTTTTTTCTCCTTGTCCCAATTGCGTATCTCCCTATAGCACTTTCAACAGGGAACTTTGCAACTGATATCAACATATACTAGTTCAGAACATTTAGGCTCTGGCACGTCTTTTTAAACAGTTTCTGCAACCTGCTAGAAGTCAGATCTAAAATGCACATAAAGCAAAAGGATTCTCAGATCAACAGTTAACTAGAATGAAGATGCGTGCTGTATTGTGGACGGGTTTTTTTCTTTTATTTTTGTATATTTTATATTGATAGTGAATATGAATATTAGTTTAAAGTCTAAATAATTTGAATAACCAAATAAAAGTTAGAAGCAATAATTTAACTTGAAGTTAAGTTTTTAAAATATAGACACATAATTTTGTCCAGGCTCCTTTCAAGCAAACCGTGTCACATTGGAGACTTTTAGACAAAATGCACTCATTTCTTTTCTTGACCCAATTTTCGATATCCTGAGGTTTAATTTGATGGTAATAAAATAAAATAATAAAAAGAAAAAGAAAAGACAACTGTATGGTACTGTGTCGCGATTACAAGCGCTTGTGTATCGATACATTAGCTTATTGAATCGATACCAGGTTTGGTAGTCTCTTAAATCATGATTGTTGTCTAAAATGTGTAGATACACCAGCTTTTGTATCTATAATAGGCTTAATATATCAATATCTCTAGGCAAAATTTGTTCTAAGTATCGATACAAACTGCATTGTATCGATACATTATAGTAAAATGGCTCAGTTCATGAAATTTTCATCCCTTTGCACAATGACATTAAATTATGAATTGGACCTCGTTTTTGGCACAAAAAATCATCCAAATTCATTCATACTTAGATTTAGTATTGGACTTGTGATTGGATCGATTACATTTTTTGAGGCACAAAAGCCCTTGGCAAGGGACATTTTCATAAACTTCATGCAATTTGTTAGAGAGCACTTTAGTATCTTTTCATGGCTTAGCTGCATAAAGTGGTCTTGATCCACTATTTTTGCTGAGCAGGCCAATAAATTTCAATGGCAGTGGACAATGGTACCTTGTCCATACATGAAGTACATGCATCAAAACTTGAAAATACCCTTGCTTTTTGCATTTTGTCCTCACTATTCATATGGTTATATAAAGCCAACATTCTCAGTTGATAAAAACATTCAGCACACATTCTTCTTAGCACATATTCTCTCTATAGCCTCCCAAAAACCTTAAACCTTAACATTTCATAGCTTTCCACAACATCTCCAAAAACCAAAAAGAAAAAAAACCTCCAAAACATTCCTTTAAGCCATTTTTGCTTATTTTTCTTCTTGCTAACTCATAGCAAGTAAGAAAAAACTTCTACGACACTTTTGCCTTAAAAAAACTCATCTTTTTAGGGAAAAGTTGATGGAATTCTTGTTGGTATATATTTTTAAACTGTTTCTTTATTTTGTTACTATTTTCATGCTTTTAATCATATTAGCGACCTTTTTTATGCAACCATGACCATTTGTCAGTTCTATTCATTATCTTTGTTGTCTTGATTATGAATTGATGATTTTTTCATACACATGCATAAAGTTCATGTTTTTATATTGTTATAAACTTCCAACCCTTATTCATGTCATGAAAATTCAATCCTTTATGCTTGTATCATGTTCCATGCTTTGATGAAAATATTATAACATGTTCATGCATTTTCTTTGTCCAAAATCATGTCTTTGATGTTGTAAAAGTTTTTCGTTTTTTGTTCATGCCATAAAAACACTTTCCCACATGTTCTTATCATCTTTTATGTTGTCATAAGCATTCTCTTGCATGTTCATGCATTTCTTGCATTTTTACTATGTTTTGGTGAAAAAAATGTTGTCTTGATGATGCTCTAGCATATGTTTGCCATGAATGTCATTGTTTACATGCTCTATATGATTAAAGATGCCTTCTTGATGCCTTTGTTTTGTGTTTATCTGCTTAGAAAATCTATTTTATAAGAACCCTCAAGTTAAGTTTATGTTACCTTTAATAAATAGAGATTAATTTTGATTTAATGTTTTCACTAATTTGTCCTCCTATCTTGGAGATAAAACAAGCTTTCCATGTCAGGATTCATATTTAAATAAGGTTTAACATTCTGATTTCAAAAAAAAAAAATCCTTTTTTTACATGTCCGAAAGTGTTTGTGTCTTAATTTTAAGGTTTAATACTATTTGCTAGTGACTTGGTTAATGGATTGTTATATCATCCCAAACTACTCTGGAATTGTGTGAATGAGCTTATGAAGCCACTATCATTGACCATGTTTTCCATGGACATTTGGATGTCCATAATTCAAGCCTAGTTTTAGGAAACTCGAAAACCTAAGAAATTCACCTATTTTGCCTTAGCAGCACTATAGCATGAATTGAAAAAACATTTCTGAACCTTAAATGATTTTTCTCAAATTTTTTAATATTTTTCCATCAAATGGCATCAAATTAGCTTTCCAAGATACCTTGTTTGCCCTCAAAAATTCTTGGATAAGGGAGCTATGGTTTTTCAAATTAATGTTGTTTAAACACTTGGAATCAGCGATTTGTATTCTATTTGGGCCATTTCGGCCCATCGTATGATTTTCTTAAATTTTTTCAAAATTTTCCAAAAAACTATGTGAAATTCCATTTCTTGAAAGGTATCGTTTGCAACTTAATGATTTCGAATGAGTCTAGAGTGATTTTTCAAATTTCATTACACTCTTTCCCCTACATGTGCTGCCAATGCTAAATCGAACTAAAGTTAAAAAAATTAATTCTTTATAGAAACGATTTTCTAGGATTTTTAGAAAATATTGACATTAATCCTTGTTGAGCTACCTTTCCAATGGTATCTTGTTTGGCCTTTAAAACCTTCAAATCAGCCTGGATAACATAATGATGTCCCCTGCTTTTGGATTTAAGAAAAATTAGTTAAATTTTCTTGAACCACCTCTTCAAGTTATTCGAATGCCTCAAATTAAATTCGACTAATTCCTCATGGAGTCTTTTGTCACTTCATGAATCCCGCTAAGCTTGGATCAAGCACAAATATTTTCCAAAATTTATTTTTTCTCTTATTTAAATAATTTGTTTTAATTTACAACTTATATTTTCATTAGAAGATACCCAAAAACATACGTTCCTAAAATTACCAAAATTTCTACCTTCAGCGATATTCCAACCCTATTTTTTAAGGGGATACTCTAACCCACTTTTCAAACTTCACCTAAAATTCAAAATTTCTCTTTCTCAGACATCCCAGAACCTTTTAATCAAAATCTCTTTTTTCACAACTCAAGTAACCACTGAGTTTGAATGTATTTGAAAATTGTCATTTTGGTTATTCCTCAATAATCGAAGATAATTACGGGATACATTCTAACTATCCCTCTTTTTTTTACTTTTTCATTTGTTTATTTTATGCAATATTTATTATACTCTTTTCTGCCTTACTAACACATTTTTTTTATGGTGTCCATTTTGTAGTCATATTTCCAAATTGCTTTCAAAAATTACAAGGCAATGTTTCTTGTCGGTATCTCTCAAGTGCTTGACATGGAATATCTTATTTCGAAGAAATAAATCCAGGATTTTCTTTTGACTAAAAATCTTTATGTTCCCCACTTCTTCGAGGCACACATGAGATTCAAATTTCCTTTAAAACTTGGGTTTGCTTATTTATACAAAATTCATGTGTTTAAAGGGGTCATACCGAAATAATGAATAGTTAAAATCGTAGAGACTGAAACCGAGTTAAGACATAGCTAGAAGGCATCAATTTCAGGCATCATGAGGATGTTAGCACTTCCTGGGCATAACCAACTCTCGAGCCCAACTGATCAATTTCTGGACTATGTAGATCATGAAATCTATGTTTTGAGTTTCATAACTCGGAATATCAATTTCGATAAGCATTCGATCACATCTAGCCTAAATGATCAGTGGCGAATCCAATTGTTTGGCCACTTCATAATGGCCATCCAAAACCAATTGGACATGTGATTCGTCCAACGATCCTTCACTATACTTTCATCTCATCATGCCTACGCCAAATCCTGATCAAGGCATATCCAAAAGGCACACTTTTAAATTACATAAATCATCCGAGCGATTCTGATGGGTGTATGTTGTGATAGCTTGGTGACTCCACTAGGGACAATTTAGAGAGTTAGGCCCACAACTAGCTGTGCCTTGCTTAGTTCTTGGTTTTTTCAATTTCATTCATTATTTAACTATATTTTTGTCCACTAATCTTTTACTTTTCATGATTTTTTCCTTTCAATCATCATAGATTGTTTTGTTCTTGAATAAATATCAACTCAATACGTACGGTAATAAGAGGTAAACAAAAGGTTTGATTGTTTTTACTACACACATTGTGCACTTGCATTTGCATTAGATTCTCATCAAACTCCATTATGGGCTTAGGGTCCTAAATATTAGGAGAAAGTGAGCTATCGACCTTCATAAGTAACCTTCTATATAGGCATAGCAAAATCTTTTAGGGTGTAAATTACCTGTCTCTTATTAGTGACCTTCCACATTTGTATAGAGAAATACATCCATCGGATCAAATTGATCCGCCAAGCCTACGATGGGCCAAGGATCGAGTTGCCTTAGCTGCCCTTACTAGATAGAGGAACGATTTAGATACTGATCTAAATGTCAACTCAAACCTTATATAATGAACAGTACAAACCAAACCATGTCAAACCAAACTAGAATGCTGCTAAAATAACTTGAAGAATAAGACACTTGGGGAAACACTTCTTATCTTTTGCTCCATTATATTGTTGTTTTGCATAGTTAATGACAAACGCATATTGTTGCCCGCATTTACATTTTTTCCCTATAAGACATCATATACCTTAACAGGTCATTAAGAGACACTATTATGCTATTCGACGGATAGCTAATGTTTGTTTTTTTCTTTAGGTGAAACACGTAGTGTTGTCACCCATGATCTCTTTAAAGCCTTCACATCACCTTTAAAAGAATAAAGTTGAGCCAGTCATGCCATTATGCTATCCGATTAATGGCTTAATGCATGTTTGCCAATATGTGATGATAAACGTATGTCATTACCTAGTTAGTCAATTTCACCCAAAAGGATTCATATCATCTTGTCAAGGGCGAGTTTAACTTAATTAAGCTATCATGATGTTTGATTGATGGCTTGGCCCCGATAACCCTTAAGCAATGACGAACAAGTACTATCATATAGGTTATACGTTTTAACCCCCCCAAAAAAACTCCTTATCAAGAGTTTTGGACTTGGACGTGTCATTATGTTGTCCGTGTCAATTTATATCCCAAAGAAAGAGTGATACTTTCTTTGATCCTCTATGTTTCCCTAAAGCTTTGTAATGCCTATAGTCGGGGTAATTTTTTGGATTTATTCTTATTCTCTTTTTTTCTTTTGTTTTTACCAATATTCTTCAATCCTTTATTGCCTTCTTGTTTCTTATGTTCATGTCACATGCATCACTTTTTTCATCAAACATGCATAGACAATTGATAGGGATAATGGTAAATGAACACCATAATGACCATAATAAAGAGGATCCTCGCCCCATTTGCATTAGGTTCCCTTAATAATGCTTGGGGCATAATTCATCTATTTGTATAGGCTAGTTCCCCTTAAGAGCCATATTGTCATGGTAGGTGTATCAAGGACGTAATGATGGTGCATTTCACATATTCCATGCACTACTCCTAATATTACTTGCAATCTTAAAGGTAGATTTCCATGACATGCGCATATCATTTTTTTATACCTTACATTGGCATCCTCATTGCACCCGCTTACATATATACATCCATACATCCATTCATGACACAAACCTAGGGGGTAGAGTATCAGTCCTCATAGATGCCAAAGTTCTCTAAAGAAGCTCCATTGTTCTTTTGAGAGGTATCAAGATTGTTTAAAGTCGTTGACCATAGAAAATGATCACCAAGCTAAGATTGAATGACTATAACCTATGTACAAGGAGGCTCAGGAGAAAAAGTTATGCAAAAATGAGGAATTGGAAGCCCAAGTTGCTGAGTTGGGAAAACTATTATCAGCCTCAATGAAGGAAAATGGGCATATCCTAAAATTAACCCCACCAGTGGCATTAGAGCTATACCTATCCAAAAGAGAGCATTCCAAGAGCAATGACCCCACATAGCATTAGTTTCGCTAATGCACCCGATCATCTGCATGAATCCAGTTGCAGTGCATATGCATCCCAGATTTTATAGGGCACATGCTGAATCTTCCCAGTCTAACCAATTAGTTCCCAATCTAGATGACATTATGGAGCAAGAGAAACCTATTAGCATCAAACCCTCAAAAATGATAAAGGATCTTAGTAAATACCAACTGGTAAAAAAATAACTCAGTGCAATCAAGAAGAATAAAAAAATTGGAGTCGTACAAGCCAAATCTCTAGGTTTAGTCTTTAACCTCGTTATTCCACCAAAATTCATAGTGCTTGATTTCGACAAATACAATGGGACTACTGATTCGACTGCTTATGTCTTGATGTATTACCAAAAAATGGCCAAGTATGAAGAGAATAAAAGACTTCTAATTCACTGTTTCCAAGACAGTTTGACAAGGTCAGCTATTTCATGGTACAATGAATTAGAAAAAGCCAAAATCCAAACATGGATAGATCTTGCTAAGGCCTTTTTGGACCAAGATAAGCATATCTCTAATTGGGCACTAGATAGATTGTTTTTAAGAAACATGAAAAATAACCCACTGAGACCTTCAGGCAACATGCTCAAAGATGAAAGTAGGAGGTAGCACAAATACATCTATCATTAAAAAAGAAAAAGATGACCATGTATTTTGTAGAGACATTATATATTCCTTTTTAGGACAAGCTCATAGGGAATGCGATAAAAAATTTCGTTGACCTGATCATGTCAAGGGAAATGATTGAAAATGTAATAAAGAGTAGAAAGCTTGAAAGGGTCAATCGACACTAAGGGGAAGAAAGTAACTACAAATGAAAGAGAAAATGTCCAAACCTTTATTTATGAGGACAACTGACAAAGGGTTTTTACCATGCACCATCCATACATTGTAAGCCAAATAGGTTACCCAGTAAGGGTAATGTTGCATCAAATCCTTACTCAAGTTTTTACTGATATGCATTTCTTGCGATGCATAACTTAGTGCCCATAACTTCTATTGGACCTATCCATCATCCAAATGGGTTAAGGAATACTCAAAAAAAATAGCGAGGTAGTCGAGATGGAATACCCATATAGCTTTTCCTAGTATCATATGCATAGTTACTTCCCTGACTCATCAAGATCAATTGGTTTCTCCAATTTGTTCTAAGCCTGTGGAGCCACCGTATCCAGAGAGCCATGACACCACTATTACTTGCAGCTACCACAAAGGGAACACGTGTCATTTAGCAGAAGAATATGAGGCTTTAAAAAAAAGTGCAGTAATTGGTTGAAGCAGGATAGTTAAATCTTTATCAACTATGAGAGTGAAACAAAACGTGTGAACCTAGGTAATAGAGGCATTCTAATTTTGTATCCTTCATGTGAAAAGCTTTTGTCTTTGAATTGTCATCCTTTTTAATGAAATTAACATGTTTTGAACTTTGAATCGTATATTTAATGAAAGCATGATATTAGAAAGTTTTGAGAATAACTAATGATTGCTTGCATTGTTCATCTCCCTTTCAAGCTTTTTAATGCATAAAATTGACTAATTGAAAGACCTAAAACTTTAGGGAAGCAATTTTAAACTATGCCCACATGACGGTAATAGAACAATCAAACGAAAAAACCCTCGGCTTAGGCTAGGAGTAATAAAGACCAATTTTTCAAAATTTCCTTGGGAACCTAACAAATGTGACATTCTCTTAAGAATCCTATCGACGATAATTTAACATGTATAAGGATTATGCCAAAAACATCCCTATTCTTCTCAATAAACCAAAGCCTAAGCTAGCACACCATACCCAAAAGCTTATTAAATCACATCTTGGGGGCAACACTGCAAAAATGCCATGTGTCCATAGCAAAACCTTTTAAATCGTATCTCTTTTTATCAATTCAACACCTCTAAACCATTTCCCAAAAGCCTTTCTCAAGGTGCATCTCAGGGTACCACTAAAGTCCCATGTCCCTAGTTCTTCACTATCAGTTCGATATCCTAAAACCAGAATTCTTTGTCAATGCAAATCCTTAGGATTGAACTCAAATAGTCACTACAACCTAAACCTTAGCATTACATTATTTCCCATCAATGGCAAACCAAAACAGGGCATGCCCAAGCATGTAGCGTGAAAAGAAGAATTAAAGCATGCATTTGAAAAAGAAAAAGATAGAGAAAAATGGTAATTGGGTGCAAAATCATGTGATTAAGATCTTTAAAATATTTTCAAAAGAACTTTGTTTAGGAAGTAACTTTTCAGTTTAAGTAATTATATTTGAGATGAGAAATGGCCCAATTTTCTTTATCCCTTTACAAGTTAGAAAAATTATTCCCTTGCCAACCCTTTTGAGCCTAATAAATTCATTCTTTTAAAATCCTGATCAAGGATCACCCTCTACATTGAGGGGTAAAGAAAGAACCTTTCTAAATGACATAGGGCAGATATCGTAGACTATAATTGTGAAAATGCCTAACATCAAACAGAAATATGAAATGCACCAAGTTTCCAAATTCGAAGATTCCTTCCAAGAAAAATGAAAAAGAGGTCAAAGAAGCAGAAACATAAAATGAAGAAAAAGCAAAAATTAGAAAGCAAAAGCAAAAGCAAGAAAAAAGAGCAAAAGATTAGGAAACAAGGCCATATCAAAAGTAAAAGGGATGAATGCCCTTACAAAAAGAAATAATCCTTGATCTGATCAATTTTAGATGCTAAATTTGGGTTTACATACCTTTTCTTTTAGAACCATGAACCTTGGCCTACATTATGGTCCTTGAAAGTCCATTCCGATCGAGCAGGCTATTAGAATTGATGAACTCATCTTCAAAAAATTATTCTTATGAAAACTTTTGAACCTTCTTAAGAAGCATGATGAAATAATCAATCGAAAAAAATCAAAAAAGAAAAGATTGAAGTTCTAGGGTGAAAACCCAAAATGGGTAGTCTAGAGCAAAATACAAAATTTTTAGTTTTACTCATGGGTTTACTGATATCTTGACAAGGAAATTGCTGTACCAAAAATCACTAAACATCTTAAAGTGTCACCCTTAGAAAAACCAACTCTCAAAACTAAATCCTTAACTTTTCAAATCAACCTTATAACCCTAAACCAGTCATGGCCAATCTTGGTGCCAGTCGGAGTATCAGCTGTAGAAAGGTTAAAAGAATATCAAATTTGTGTGGTTTTTAATGAATTCATATTCTACAAAGACTGGTCCGTTCATAAGCCTAGAAGAATGTAGAATGCAGAATGCATTTCACCAAACACTTTTTGGAATGATAAAGCTTTCAAGCCCTCCAATGTTAATGAAAGAGCCAAGTTGCCATCCAAGAAATCTTTTAACCAAATATCATCAGTCTTTAAGAGATTTGAATTATCTTGTTAACTTAGGAGTTTTCATCAAATGAGCAATTTAAGCAAAAAATGTCATGAAAAGAGAAAAGAGCTTTTTGTAAGAAGTCTCGGGGTAGTAAGTAATTAGATTACAAAAAGTAATTAGATTACAAAAATTTATAAAATATCTTATAAACATGGCAGAAGAAACATAACAATAAAGATAATCTAAGACTCCCTAAATAGGATCACCTTATAAGATCTTTATTAATCTTTTTAGATCAATAAACCTAAAAAACTATTTAAGATTCAAACATGCATCAATCTTGAGAAATCTTTCAGCAATTCCATGACACAGTTACTCAAAAACACTGAGCCTTGTTGTCGTAAACCAAAGGTTTCCAAGCATCTAGCCTCTAATGATTATTCATACAAATGACTCGTAAAATCTTCAACAAGGAAGAGACTTTGTTGTGGGAGCCATGCTAGCAGCTTAGATTTCAATAAATTTTCCCTTACACTTGGAAGACCTCAATTCACAAAAGAGAACGAGATGAAAACAAATTATCTCTAAAAATAACAAAATTATGCCAACTCCCTTAATAATTCTAAGGAAAATACAATCCAAGTTTCCAAAGGTCTCTAGGTCGAATTTCAAAGCCTTCATTCTACTAAGAGGGATAGCAAACAAGGGTTTATATAGCCTGTGGTTTAAAATTTTAATTTTTTAAAAAATTATAATTTTACCCTTAGCCTATTTCATCTTATTCAAATTGGGCCTAAGTAAGCATTACTTGTGTTAGACATATAAACCTAGTCTCAACTTAATTTCTACTAATAACCCCTATGTGTGTAACCCATTAGGCCCCCATCATATTGGCAATAAATATAAAGTAGCCCAAGTAAGAATATTTTATATTTAGAGATTAAGATTGGCATCTAGCAATGCGTCATGGCTACCTAACATGCGGGGAATATCAATATAGTTTTGATAAGCCCTTTAGTGTTCAATATCTTGGTGTAATAAATATCCTTTCGTTATATATTCTAGAGTTAGTAAGAGCATGGTTTAATGTCTACTCATAGCTTATTCCATATTAGTATGCAACCCTTATATGTTAACTCCATAATCAACATTGCCTTGGCCAAGGACTTTGAGTTAACACAATCCAAGTACTTGTGAGATATGTCTCCTCATATCACTTGGGGTAATGAATCCTTTTTGGACTACTTATTCACCTACCATATGATTCATACCATACCCAAAACCACTTTGACATAATCATCCATTTATTGTGGACCTATTCATGGTGGAATTAAAGCATGACGCTCCTCACATGAGATGATCTGGTGTCACAAGTCTAAGGATCATTTACACTATTAACACATGAGAGCATTTACATAGACACTTGAGTGAAATGCCAAATGGAACTCTCATAACGGGCCATGTTCAGTGAACTTATTGCCTTAATAAACAACGATATGATGTCCTAAGTATCTTTATACTTTAACTTAATAGATTAGTTGCATGCATCCTGTGAGTAAAGGCTTACATGTGCCAGTGTTTGTGCACTATCAATACCCTATCTTGACAATTCAATAACTAAGAATGTTTTTAGAAACACGCTTTTGATGCATAAGAATCTCATAATTGTAACTCTTTACAATTCCCTTTCAAAGCTAATATGTTTCATAGGCTTTATCTACATAAGATGTTTATAATAATTGTACACTTAAATCTTATGGATAAAGAAATACCTTTGTAATATTAAACAAATATAATGTCTAATTACAAGAAATTACTTAATGATAATGCCTTACAAGCCATAACAATTGGCTTGCAGGGTTTACATTAATACTTTTCTAGTTATGGGGCAACAATAGATTAAGATGCCTTTTAACTTAAAGAGAGAAACCATCAAGAAAGGTTAAGGCAAATTTGAAAAAAAAGCCAACCCGAGGTTTCAATCTTTACATTTCATGAACATACATGTCATCATTCATACACACCATTCGCATAAGCATTTAAGCATCACTCAGCAACATATACTTCACTTCAAGCATATTTGCATCATTATCAACTCTAGCATTTGCATTACTTTCTACACATTTGGATAATGGCTAGTCTTGGTGTTTGCACTCACATGCATCTGCAATCATGTGCATTCCCATTCATGCCAATTTGTACTCACGTATATTCTTGTTCACCTGCATTGGCACTCATAAGAATCCACATTCACAAGCACTTGCATTAGCATGCATCTGCATTCATATTCATTTGCACACACGTGCATTCCCATCATGTTCTTTTGCATTCAAGAGTATCAGCATTCACGTACATCCCCACTTACCTACAATCACACTCACAAGCACTCTCACTCATGTGCATTTGCATTCACAAGTATTTGCACTCACATGTATCTGTATTTGCATTCATTTGCACACATGTGCATTCCCATGGATGTCCATTAGCACTTCAGAACATTCATACTCATGTGTAATCACACTCACATATATTCACACATATATTCCCATTCATCAGCATTTGCACTCATGTGTATTCCTGCTCATATCTAGTTATACTCAGAGGTACCAATGTCCACATGCATTTGCAGTCATGGACATTTGCATACTCGCACACTCGCATTCACAAGCATTCTCACCAGTCGCCTTACGTGCATGTACATCCTTTCATGTGCATGGACACCTTGATAAAAAGCAAAAACATCACTATCAACTTACAACGTGGCACTTATGCCTTGGCATAACATTTATGGCATATATCACATCTTTTCTCTTAAGGATGTCAACCAAAACTCTTCAAAACCTTTCTTAAGGATATTTCAAAAAACTTCCAAGCCTCTCTTAAGGATGTTTCATCAAAAACCTTCAAAGCCTCTTTTGAAGACATTTCATAAAAAACTTTCAAAGCCTCTATTGAAGATATTTCAAAAATCTCTCTCGAGGATACTTAACAAAGACTTCAAGAGCTTCTCTGGATGATATTTCATCCAAAGACTTTTAAAGCCTCTTTTGAAGATATTTCAACAAGGGCTTTTGAAGCCTTTCACAAAAACATTTTATCACACTTTAGAGCCTCTTTTGATGACATCCTAAAAAGCCTCTCTCAAGGATATTTTATCAAACACTTTAAAACCTCTTTCAAGGATATTTCACCTTTACACTTTAAAGTCTCTCTCAAAGATATCCCTAAAAGCCTCTCTTGAGGATGTTTTAATTAGGACAAGGTTCTAACCTCTTTCAAGAATGCCCACAGTGCCTCTCATGAAGATTTTATTTTCAATTTTTTTTAAAAAAAAGGAGAAAAAAAACTTGAATTGCTTAGAGCCTCATGATATTGAAAGTAAGATCGGTAAATTTTAGAATAAGAGGACACTTGATGAAACTCTTGAATGAGTAGGCAATACAAAATACCGCAACCAATTACAAGATTAGGCTTCCAAATCATCAAATTTGCATCATTTAAATATGTATTTCCATGCATCATTTCTGAAACAATTAATAATTTTTTAGGTATGGACTTTTTACTCCAAAAGTTCTAATAGAGCAAAGAACCTGGTATAGATTCCAACTTTCGAAAAACCTTAAGGGACACCTAGGTAAGAACTCTTAGCCCTGTGAGCTCATGAATCAGAAAGCCATTAAGTAAAGTATCTTAATTCAACTATCTCCTTAGTCCATAAAGTGTTGGATGCCTACCTCCTCAGTCCATAAAAAGTTAGATGCCTATCCTTGTAGTCCACAAAGAGTTGAACACTTGCTGAGTCTATCTACAAAGAGTTGGCACTTTTTGATTCTGTACATAGAGAGCTAGACACTTATTGAGTCAATGCACAAAAAGTTAGAGAGTCTATTCACAAAAAGTTGGGCCCATGTTGACTTTTTCCATAAATAGCTGGAAGCCTATTGAATTAAAGCCCAATTAATTTAAGATTTCTTGTTGGTTGGAATTGCTGCCAATAAATTATACCCATCATGGCAAATCATTAATTGGACTTCATTTTTTTTCAGGCATTCAAGAGGCATCATGTTGCCTAGATAAAATAGTGTCTATTTGACTTTGTATTGTTCCTGATACTCAACAATGGCCAAAGAAGGATAGCTATAGTCATTTAATTTTGTCCAAGTCTCTTTCAAACAAACTGTACCCAATTAGAGACTTTTAGATAATATGTAGTCATTTTTCTTCTCAAGCCAATTTTCAATATCCTGGGATTTAATTGAAAGGTAATAGAATAAAATAATAAAAATAAAAAGGATCGATTACCAGGTGCTATGCTGCTAGGCACTATAGGCGACATGGTGTTAGGTAAAATAATTTTTTTAGGAAGGTTTGAAATGTCTAAGGACCTTATTAAAAAATGCAAAAAAAGAAAGTCATCACTCGAGGAAAAATCATCATTCAATGTGTTATCGCGGTCATTCAGACTAGCATGGATCAATCCCTCATCATTTGTGGCAAAGATAAGGTGTTTAGAGACCAAAGGTGCATAAAATTCACATTTTCACGTGCAGGTATAGATACATGACCATTGTGTCAATACAATGCCTCCAAGTCAAAAAATTCAAATTTAAAAGGTTGTATTAATATAAAAAGGCAACGTATTAATACATTGGCTTGTTGTATCGAGATTAACCTTGGCAAAGCTTAAATGTAATTGTTGGCCAAAATGTATTGATACACAAGCTTTTGCATCGATATTAGGCTTAATGTATCGATATAGTCTTCAATGTATTTATACATCTAGGCAAAATTCATTCTAAATATTGATGCAAAATGCATATAGATACATCAAGGCAAGATGTCTAAGTTCATGACATTTTCATCCCTTTGCACCATGACATTAAAACATGAATTGGATCACATTTTTGGCACCAAAATCATCCCAATTCATACTAGGATTTACGATTGGACTTGTGATTGGATCAATTACATTTTTAAGCCTAAATAGCCATGACAAGGGATATTTTCATGATTTAATGCAATTTGTTAGAGAGTACTTTAGTATCTTTTCATGGTTCAGCTATATAAAGTGGCCTCAATCCACTGTTTTTGTTGAGCAAACCAATAAATTTGAATAGCAGCTGAGCATGGTACCTTGTCTATATATGAGGTACATGTCAAAATCGAAAATGCCCTTACTTTTTGATTTTTTCTCACTATTCACATGGTCATTTAAGGCCAATATTCTCAACTAATAAAGACATTCAGCACACATATTGTCTACAGCCTCCAAAAATCCTTAAAACTTTCTAATTTCATAGCTCTCTATAGCAGTTGTAAAAAACCTCTCCAAAACACTCCCTTAAGCCATTTTTGATTGTTTTTCTTCTTGCTAACGCCTAGCAAATAAGAAAAAGGTTTAAAAGCAATATATTTGCTTGGGAAATACTTATCTTTCTAGGGACAAGCTACTAGAATTCTTGTTGGTATATTTTGGTTAACTTGTTTCTTTATTTTTCTTGTTATTTTCATGTTTTTGATGTTAATGACCTCTTTTATGCAATCGTGACCATTTCCAGGTTCCATGCTTTATCTTTGATGTCTTGTTCATGAGTTGATGATTTTGTCATACATTTATGCATAAAAATCATGTTTTATGCCATGAAATTTCTAGATGTTATTCATGTCATGAAAATATACTACTTTTATGCCTTTGTCAGGTTCCATGCTTCCATGAATATATTGTGCCATCTTCATGCATTTTTTTGTCCAAAAATCATGTTTTTGATGCTGTAAAAGTTTTCCATCATTTGTTTCATGCAATGAAAACATTTACACTTATGTTCAAGTCATCTTTTATGTTGTCATAAGCATCCTTTTACGTGTTCATGCATCCTTCATGCATTTCTTGCATTTTAAGTATGCTTTTGTGAAAAAAATGCTGTCTTGATGATGCTGTAACAATATATTTGCCATGGATATCATTTTTTACATGATCTACATGATTAAAGATCACTTCTTGATGCCTTTTTTTTTATGTTTGTCTACTTGGAAAATTGATTTTTATAAAAAACCCCCCGAATTAAGTCTATGTTACCTTCAATAAATGGAGATTAACATACATTTAATGTTTTACAAATTGGTCCCCCAATATTTAGGATAAAACAAACTTACCATGTCTAGATCCATGGTTAAATGAGTTTAAACATTCTGATTTCAAAAAATATCCTTTTCACATGCCTTAAAGTGTTTGTGGCTTGATTTTGAAGTCTAATACCCATTTGCTAATAACTTAGTTAATTGAAATTGTTCTATTATCACAAACTACTTTGGGATAGTGTGAATGAGCTTGTTAAGCCATTGTCACTAACCTCTTTTGTTGCGGACATTTGGATATCCATAATCTGAGCTTACTTCTGAGAAACCCAAAAAACCAAAAAAACTCCCTTGTTTTGCCTTGGCAGCATTATAGCAATGACTTGAAAAATTATTTTCAAACTTTAAAAGATTTTTTAAAATTTTCTATTATTTTTCCTTAAAGGGTATCGAATTACCTTTTCAACAGTATCCACTTTGCCCCCGAACGTGCTCAAATGTGGGAGTTATGATTTTTTAAACTAATGTTGTTTGGAATCCCTAGAATCAGCAACTCATATTCTATTTGGACCATTTTGGCCCATCAAATATTTTTCTTGGAGTTTTTGAATATTTTCCCCAAAAATTAAGTGAAATTCCTTTTCTGGAAATGTAGCGTTTACAATTTCCAAATGAGTCTAAATCAATTTTTCAAATTCTTTACATTATTTCCCCTACACGTGCTGCCAGTGCTAAATCAAACTAAAATTTAAAACTTAATTCTTCCTTCAAAATGATTTTCTAGGATTTTTAGAATATTTTTACATTAATCCTTATCAAGTTACCTTTTCAATGGTATCTTGCTTACCCCTTTGAAACATTTAGATCAACCTAGAATAAATTTGAGAATATGGATAGCATGATACTCTCCCTATTTTTGGATTTAAGATAAATCAATTGAATTTTCCCAAATCACCTTTTCAAGGTATTCGAATGCCTCGAATTACATTTGATTAATTCCCCATGGAGTCCTATGTCTCAACATGGATCTTGCTAAGCTCAGATCAAGGCATAAAAGCTTTCCAAAATTAATTTTGTCTCTCATTTAAATCATCGATTTTAATGTGCAACTTATATTTTCATTAGAAGATATCTCAAAAACATTCTTTTCCAAAATAACCAAAATTTCTACTTTCAAGGATACTACAACCTCATTTTTTGAGGGGATACTCTAACCCCGCTTTTCAAATTGCAATCAAAATCTAAATTTTCTCTCTGCCAGAATCCCCAGACCTTTTAATCAAAATCTCTTTTTTTGTATCTCAAGTGACCATTGAGTCCAAAACCGTCTCAAAATTGTCATTTTGGTTATTCTTTAATAACCAAAGACAATTACAAGATACATTCCAACCATCTTCCCTTTTTTATGTTTTTTATGTGTTTATTTTATGCAATATTTATTATATTCTTTTTTAGTTTACTGACGTGTTTATTTTTATGGTGTCTATTTTGCATTCATATTTCCAAATGACTTTAAAAAATTATGAGGCAATTTTTCATGTCAGTATCTCTCAAGTGAATTATAAGAAATATCCAACTTCAAAAATTAAATCTGAAAATTATTTTTGACCAAAAATCTATATATTTCCCATTTCTTCAAGATGCATATGAGATTCAATTATTCTTTAAAACCCTAGTTTACTTATTTATACAAAATTCATGTATTTAAAAGAGATTATATCAAAATAATGACAAGCTAAAATCGTAATCAAGTTAAGACATAGCTAGAAGGTATTAATTTCGGGCGTCATTAGGATGTTAGTACTTTCCAGCATAACCAACTCTCAAACTTTACCAATGGATATCTAGACCATGTAGATCATGAAATTGATGTTTTGAGTTTTGTAACTCAAAATATTGGTTTTGATAGGCATCCGATAATGCCTAGCTCAAATGATTGACGGTAACTCTAAATCTTCGACCACTTTGTGATGGCCATTCAAAACTAGTTGGATGAGTGATTTATTCGATGATCTTTCCCTTTACTTTCATCTTGTCATGCATAATCCAAATCTCGATTAAGGAATATCCCAAAGCCACACTTTTAAGTCGCACGCATCATCCGAGCGATTTGGGTGGGGGCATGTTGCAGCACAAAACTTACTTTATCCAACATATTGTTATTTCAATTTTTAATAGTTTATATGCCACATTCAATTTTCTAATAGAGAATCTCATACAAAAGACAATGCATAGACTTTAAATAAACAATATGCCAAAATATAATTTGTTAAAAAATCTGTTAACACTTGCCTTAGTAACTCAATTCAAAGGTATAAACAAATGTATGAAGAATGATTAATTAGATTAAGTTGGTTATTTGAATGGTTGAGTTAACAATTCCAACACACAGAGGGATCATAAGCATAATTAATCTAAACAAAGATTCATTTTTGAATGCTTGGCAATTCAAATTTCAACCTTGTCAATAATTAATACATACTCTAAAACAAGGATCATAAGTCACATTCTTTAAAGTATCCAAACCTTAGTTCTATACGTATGGCAGAAAAAATAAAAAGTGGATCACAATTAAATACGGTCTATGCAATAAGAAACAAGCTACTTTCCAAAATGAGAAAAAGATCATGAAGAATAGTATAAGGAAATATTTAACTCGCTTCATTTTCTATATTTCATACTCTTATTTATGATTAAGCAAACAATTTCATACTCAAACCTTTTGTATACTTTAAGCCAACTTATACATAACCTGCAAAAATGAAGAGTTGAGTTTAAATCAAAAAGTGATTTTCAAAATCTAAAAAACAAATGCTGTATATACTTCAATAAAACAAAACACAAGGCAAAAGAACGCTAAAAATTGTGTGCATAGTTTTACGGTGTTTCATTCCCAGAAGCTCTTTAGTTTTTTTTAATCTAATTAAATAGCAATTCATGAATTTATCTACTCATGATAGATATGAATTATTTTTTGTTATTATATTAACAGTTAAGAATTCCAAAAACTTCCACGTAAAACCTCAATTAAACTTTAAATTATTAATATTAATGCAGTAGACATCATTATGCAGTAAACATAACATTAAAGTATAACTCACATCATGCCTACATGGCAATGACAGTCCTGCTAACAAAAAGCATCCAATTATAGACGAACATTAAACAAATGACATAAATTACGTCTAACCTCCTGGCAACATGGCCGTATAACCTTACCCCTATTCTTGCCTTCCTCTTTTAAAAATGATTGGAATGACCCATAATCTAAAGAAATTAAAAAAAAATCATCCTACCATAATTAAAGAAGAAAAATTCCAAGAAATAAAAGACTGAACACCTTGATCAAACTAACGCATCATTGTAGAAAGTAGATATAGACAAAAACACGTCATTACGAATGTGGTATTCCTAAGTTCTAATTCAGAAGATTTTCTTCTTTCAAGGTCCTAATATGGCTATCCATTAGTCTAAAGAGTGTTTAAAATTGATATCTTAAAATAATTATCATATAAAAAATAAAACAAACACAAATAAAATACACAAATTACTAATTATATTTCTACACCCAGAATCAAAATATATACGTAACTAAAATATATTGACAAACAAACTTTTGACTATGCATTTCAATATAATTTTAGAATTAAATTTCATTTGATACGAATACAAATGGAGGTAAACATATAATGAGTATAACATTATTTTTCCAATATACGGAAGAAAAAGAATTCAAACCCGTCCTTAGAAATATGCAGTAGACTGAAATGATGCAGTTTCCATTTGAATTAACTTTTGCATATAGGTTTTGCTCCTTCGAAAAGATACAATTCTCGATTCGATGCATTTTAAACAATGAAAACTATTATATATAAATTAATTGATGGATTAGAAAAAGGTAATTGAGGAGGAATATATATTATCAAATATGTAGTTGTGAGAAGCACATAGAATGAAGAAATAAAAAAAGAAAAACAAAAAAAGTGGTCAAATAGAAATGACATAAAAAAGAGCATAAAATTTGAGGTCCACAGAAGACCAAAATCCAAAAAAAAAAAAGGAAAAGCAAATGAATTAGTTAAGCATGTTCCTACTTCCATGGTGTTAGGAGCCATGGGACCTCATTTTCCAAACTCCATCACATGATTTGTCATATTATTTGTAACAATTATGCTTAGCTATTTTGCTACAATCACTTTCTTAAAATGTGGAATGGGTTTTTCTTTTTCTGTAATTGAATATATATTGAGCTACTAGCTTACTAACGATCATATACATATATATATATATATATATGCTTCTATTTAATTCCAAAGCAACTTAACCAAATATAATACTAAACAAATTGATCTTAATTGATTTCTTTCCGATTTCATATATATATATATATATATATATATCTTAATTGATTTCCTTCCGATTTCTAATTTTAATAAGTCAAACATGTAAAATTTCTCTTTCAAAGTTTGGAGGCCAAAACAAATAAAAAACTCTGCGTAGAAAGTCACAAATCAATTGATAGTTTGTAGAATGTATGAAGTTGAATTTCCAAAAAAATAATTTTTTCTTTTCCCATTTCCAACTACCTAATGCCTATGGCAATAGGAAAAGTCTAACCCAATCATCTAAATCTTCAACTTAGTCATTTTTGAGTCCAACGTTCTACTTTCCTAAAAAGATGAAAAATCCCAACACCCCAACTAAATAAAGTACCCTATTTCAAACAATGCTAAGAAAGTGAATGTCCGTTAGTAGAGGCAATCCACCCTACTACATCAGATCATCTAAATACACTGACTGTATAACCCTCCCTAATGGTGCAGTATCCAATTCGAAAGCCAAAACGAAGCAACAATTTGCAGGTTTAAAGCCAAACTCATCTCAAATTTACTCTCTACATAAGTTCAGCAATCTCTGAAAAAATATAGGAAAAATCAAACAAAATTTTAAAAACTTGAGCTAATTAAACCCTTATAATCAATTAAGCGAGCAAAACATACATAAAATAGGAATCAATAACCAATTTTAAACCTAAATCAAACATGCAAATGACCTAAAATAACTCTACTGAAATTACAGATTAGTAAGCAGTTTCCACTTGGTGAATAAAATAAATAAAGAAATATAATCTAATTGGTCTATTAATGATATGGAGAGAACAACATTTCTTTTCTTACATTTATAATTCATCTGGCTTACTAACAAGTTTCTAGGAATGCAAATGACTTTTATATTTAAGCAAATAGGTTGCTACTACAACCAACAAAAATATTCAACAATTAAAATCATGGAATACCAGGAGTTTTATGATTACCTGGCTACTGACTGCATTATAAATCATTTCGTCAAATCTTACAGCAATTTTAAAGCCCACTTAATCTTTGTTCCCCAACAATGAAAAGTGCATCTTTAATGTATTTAATTTATAATATGAAAAGGCATTAAATTGATAAATTTTAACAAACAGATTTTTAAAACCTTCACAATCAAATCATTAAGATACATTTTACATAAAAATATTTATAAGCAAATAATGTTTCATTATTGACCTACCTCCTCCCTTTCGTCTACAGATTGAAATACTTAAAGCACCCTGTATGATGTCTCAATTGCGTTAAAGAATTATATTAAACCAATTCGAATGGTACACTTTTATAGTTAGCCAATTGAGACATAAAATTACATATAGTTTCAAAGACAAATAGAAAATACTAAAAGAATCACAAATTTTGCGTAAACATTTAGACAACAAACTGATCTACAATTAACTATTAGTTTTGTGCCTAACAAAACTAGCCGGTATTCGCAATATATAACTTCTCATTCCCATTTTTTGCCTTTGTAATTCAAAGCCGTAATTACGATGGTGATCTGATGCTAACATAAATCGCTTCATATATATTTTCTTTGTTAGAAACAACAATCAGAATAATAAAAAGAAAACCTTAGCCAAATAATCAAAAGATGTCTAAAAGGGAAAAAACCAGTAGGTTTCTTCTTTGAACTTCAGTTGGCTAACACAGCTATACATGTTAGTTGAGATTGCTGAAATGAACCGTGTCCCAAGATTTTAGCTTCTACACCCATCTTTTCACTTTGTTAAACAGTGTAAAATCATGTTCAGCACTATTTTCCTCTCTTGTCGATCCCATTATAAATCCCAAATATCCTGATAGGCGAATTAAGGAATAAATTATAGTGAAGTAGTTGTTCCTAGCTGGATAAAGTGAATTACATAATTCTACTACCTAATGGAATTAATGGAAGAAATAGAGAGAAATCCGGATAGAAATTTAAGGAAACATGGAGGGAAAAAAAATATGAACAGTAATGAAATATCTCTCAAAGAGCATAACCGCATTAGAGTTCATCAAGGACTTGGCTTTAAGTTATGATGTGTTTCTCAACAAAGCCAAAAGTAAGAATATCCAAACCAAATGAAATGAGGAAAAAATAAAAAAAAGGAGAAGAACATATTAAATTTAAACTCATTCTTAGAATCTTCTTTTAAGTTCGTTCCAAATACATATCTTATGTGTCCAGCTCAACATTCTTAATAAGTATTTGGATCAAGGGTTCAAGGATGGAGTACAAAAAATGAAGACAAAGATACAAATAAACAAAGGAACATGAAAGCATTACGAGGAAAAATACAAATAAAAATTTTGAGAAAGTGAAAAGAAAAAAAGACCAAATCAATGAAATTGGTCCAACTAACCAAAACTTTTCTGCATTATTTGCTCTCCTCCGATCTCTCTGCTCGATCATTTCCTTCTTGCTTTAATGAACCAAAAAAAAAAAAAAAAGAAACCCATGCCTTGTGATACCAAAACCGTCATTTCCCTTCTCACGTCTTTGCTTCCCTTTTTTTCCCTCTTTATTTCTTCTTCTTTTCATAATTTTTTCACCCCTCTCTCACCTCTTTTACCAATAAAATAAAAAAACTAAAAGAAAGAAAAATGGAAGAATTTTTTAGCATACCCACTTACCCTAAACAATTAAGATAAAAAGAAAAAAGAAGTTGTTTGAAGTTGTTCGAGTTCATAATTCAAAAATACAATAACAGTAATTATAGAAACATTGATAACAAAATGGAGAAGGACAAAAAAAGAAATCACCTTTGTGGACCAATTGCAATAAATTCATACCTTATTGACAAGCAAATTGCTCAAAACTATTCCCTCTTTGACCCAGCAATCTACGATGAGTTGAATGGTGAAACATTGCATAAACCATTCAAACTGTATTGGCAAAGAGCAAGCTAACAAAAAGTATCAGCACTTATAGTACCCAAAATCCTAAAACCTTGAAAAATTGATAATTGATTGACATTTCGTAGATCAAATTAGGATTTAAAATATTTAGACCTTTGAAAAGAATTTACTTCAACAATTTGTTAAAAGAAAAGATAACAAAAAAAAAAAAAAAACCAACCCTTTAACAGTCGCAAATTTCAAACATGTTATAAAACAACCAATATGTAAAGAACGTAAATGTGTGATATTAAAAATTATAATGTACATAACCTCAATCCCATAATCCTGTCGAAGTTTGATTAATGGACTTCCATGCATTAAGTTGGTGTTGGACAGCTTCTTGTATACCAAACTATAGCAACACTTTAACTTAGTTATTGCTGTGACATTCTCAAAGCTTACCTAATTGAATGAAATAAAGACTTGTGAGCTTAGTATAAAAAGCAGTAAAATTAACAAAGTGAAAAAAAAAAAAAACCCTTAATAAGGAAATAAAATAAGATAAAATATTTAAAATATTTGAAAATTACGTTTGAAACCTATATCAATACCTACAACAAATCAAAACAAATATTAAACAAGAGGTATTCAATACAAAATTATCAGCAAAAGTAAAGCAAGATACCTACAGTTTTTGGAGTTGGCCTTAGAGAAATACTTAAAGTGACTGTCCTCAATCCAAAAGTTAGACAATAAAATCATCCTATGCATACGCAATATTTTTCAGAGAAGCGTTTCTATAATTACTAAGTTAAAAATTCGAATAAAAATGTAGAAGAATTTTATCTCATGTAAATTTAATAATATTGATATAAAACTTAGACTATCAGTTCTAAAATATCCAATCTTAAAGATTAAAAAGTAGCACTAACATAAAATATCTAAATAGTTAAAATAGTATACATAAAGATACCTCCATAATAAATCATAAACAAAAAAAATAATGTAGGAACACTTCTGAACTATCAGAGAAAACGAAATTAACTTCTTAAACCACAATAATTTTTTAATTTTGTCAATTTGCATGACAATTACGTAAAAAAATAAAGGAAAGAAATCTAAAATACCTAAAATCCTGAATCTCAACTCTATATTTTTGCTGCTGCAACAAAAAAAAAATTCGTAATAAAAAAGTTGAAAAAAAAACAAAATATCCAAATTTATATAATACCCATATGTAAACACCTCATTTTGTATATGCCTTTTCCCTATTAGTCCTAAAATATCCGAGACCGAAAATTAGGCACTCTCCCCAATGGGGGTTGACCTCCTAATGGGTTGGATGTTTGTAAGACCTATTTTGTCATGCATAAGTGGCTACACGTGCATGTGATAGAAAAATTACCATTTCAGAGGTTGTTGAGAACAAATCTCAAATAAAAAAGACGAGTATTAAGGTAAAAAATTAGTTTTCAACTTTATTATTTTGAAATTTTGAAATTCATTTTTGCATATGATGTTATGGTCAAATTTCACATTTTTAAGAATTTTTTGAGATTTTTTCATGAAATATTGGGATCGACTATCGTATATTTTTTTCGATACATGTCTAGTATTTGTGCCAATACTCAAACCCGAAAAATCAAAAATATTCTAGAAAAAATCTGTATTAGCATTTTATACCATGTGGTATCAAGTTGTTAAATTTATTCAGCAACTTTGAATTTTTCACCGTATTGCAAGTGTCATGCTCACAAATTTTTACAGTAAAAGTTGTTCTCGATTTTAGGTTTTCATCTTTACTATTTTCATAGATTAATATTTTGAGTAAAGTGTTCAATTTAATTCATTTTTATAAATGTAAAAGTTTTTTTGAAATTTTATTGTCTCCAAAATATGAACTTTTTATCTATGTAAAATTTTTAAAGTCTAAAATTCTAAATATTTTTACATATTTTAATAAAATAGCTTGGATTTAGCTTTTTGAAATTCTGATTCATTTTTCTTATATATCATTTTTTGTAAGGATTTTTTCATAAAATTTTACGAGTTTAAAATTTTTAATTACCTTTTTCTTGCATATAAAATTTCCCAAAATTTTTTTTTAAAATTTTATGTGAAAACTTTATTAATTTATACGAAATTTTTATATGGAAACCCATTAATTTTCCTAGTAGGCCCAATGAGCCTATTAACTTTCCAACAAGTCCAATAAACCCATTTTTGTTTTCTAACAAGCCCAACAAGCCTAGTTTGAAATTTTATTTCTTCAATACATAATTTTTAATTTGTTACAATTTAATCCTTATAACTTGTTTTTATCCATTTGAGATTTTTTCATAACCTTCATAACTTGTTTTAATTCATGTTTATCTAAATTAAAATATCAACAAAAAAAGTCTGTGAAATTTGGCCAACGGGGAGAAACCCCCTTGGCTTAATCTTCCCCTCATAAATAGGGAGAGGATAGTTCATTTAAGGCTAATGGGTTTCAAGCAAAAATTGGCCATTTTCTTATGCAATTTCAAGCTTTGTTTCCAAATTTCTAAACTTTAAAGGTAGTTTTACTTGGAAAAGTTTTTATTTTTGTTCATTTCATTCATATTTTTTCCTTTTAGTGAGCTCGGTGGTTACTTAAGCTCATGAATTTTGATCCATGTTTAAAGGCCAAGTATGGAGGCCACGAACAATTTTCTTGATTATAGCTGTTAAATTTTGTTTTTCATCAAGAAAATACATATTTGGTTGTGGAAGTTATGTTGTGTCATTATTAATTTTGGTGCTATTTTCCTTGGTATTTTCATGTGAATCGTTGATAAAGTATGCTTATATGTTTATTTTGTTCATAATTTCATGTATGTCGATGATGATTTAAGCTTGGTAAAAATTAAGATATGTGTTTACATTGAAAAATATATATTGGTAATTTTAAGCTTGGCCGAATATGATTGCAGCCTTGAATGAAATTTTATTTCATGTTTTCATGATATTTAGGACTATTTGTAATGTTTGAAAGTTTTGGGGCCAAAAAATAATTTTTTTGAAATTTTGTAAGGCCTTGGATAGGTATATCCAAGCTTGACTAAATTTTGTATGTGTGATTTGGTGATGTTTCTTAACGTTTGATGTTATTTTGTAATTATGGAAAATATGGGGGCCAAATTGCGAAAACGAAAAAAAATTATTTTAAGGCCATCCAAGCTTGGCCAAATGCTTAGTGGACCTTTAGAATTGTTTTTCATGCATTTTAATCATGTCTAAATACATTTCATACATTTTTAACCTGTTAAGGATCATTTTGTAATTTCATAAAATTTAAGGGCTTATTTGCAAAATTTAAAAAATATTGTTCTAAGGCCAAAGGTACTTGGCCGAATGTTCCTTGTGATTTTTGGTATCATTTTCATGTTGATTTTAATGAGTTTGGTGTTTATTTGTGATATAGGGACCATTTTGCAAAGTTAAGAATGTTTAATGACCTTCTAGGTAAAGCCTTGCATTTTAGGGTTGATGATTG
>JBBYHL010222818.1:0-24298 GCA_038381835.1 Adansonia madagascariensis
TTGTGCAGAAAATCAACAACAATGCGTACAAAGTTGAACTACCAGGCGCTTATGGAGTCTCTGCTACTTTCAATGTTGCCGATATCTCGCCATACTTTGAGGACGATGCTGAGTTTGACTCGAGGGCGAGTTCAGTCCAACCCGAGGAGAATGATAAGGATCAAAAGATAATAAAAAATGATAAAGATCACAAGTTAATATCTTTTTCTAGCTGATAATATTAAGATAAAAATCAAATAATCTCATAAATCAAATTATCTTGTAATTGATAATATTTTCTAGGAGTTATTTTTTAGGAATATAAATCATAACCCCTTATGAAACTAATATAAATAGAGGTCATTCTATTGTATTCAGCATCAAAAAATAATAAATTCTTTTCTTTTAATTGAGAGTCATTTCTCTCTTATAATTTCTGAGCCAAAAAGAGCAAAAGAAATGAGACCCAGCATCGCTGCTAGCCCTCCAAAGAGGTAGGGCACAGGGGAGTGCCAAGGGGAGCGTGGTTGCGCCATTTCTGAGGGTGACAATGAGGCTTCGCTTGCTGTTTTAATTGAGTTAACGCTGCCAATGGGTCTCTTTTTTTTTTTTTTTTGTTGTGTTTATTTGTATAGATTTATCTTGTTAAGAGAGAAGGTGGACAGTTTTTGGGCAGAGGAAAAGAAGGTGGAGAGCGTGAACATGAGGAAGAGAGACGGTGAGTTAAGACTTATTTATAAGCAGGGGAAAGTGAGGGAAATTTTAAAAAAAAAAAAAAAAAAGAAAAGAAAAGAAAAAGAAGCGTCAGAGAAATTTCGGCGTTTTGATTTAAGATCACGGACTTGGCCCTGTTTACGTTGTTTTTAACTCCAATAACGATGGCCGGGGGTGGACTTGGCTGGATGTTGGCTCAGATCCTCAGAGTCTGCATAGTGACCCAACGGACCTTGGTAGCGTCCAGGTCGTGCCCAGAAAGAACCAGCAATTGCAGCTCTGTGTCATGAGAGTATAGCCTAGCATCATAAATTTGAGTTTTTATTTTTTTGTCAATAATTAAGATTTAATATAATACACCCAGCTTAAAAGGTGTGTGTTCTATCTAACCTGATGTGAGAGCATGTGGACGCTGGTTCTACTCTTTCAGTTCAAATCAAATCTTTACAATCAATAAAAACACTAATTTTGTGAGTCGTGACTGTAACAGGATTCATATTTAGCCGATCGAAGGCATTGATGCCGAGTTCCAACACATGAACAGACGTAAATGGGGTCCAAGTGGCCAATCCCACGCTGGTTTTAAGTTGGAATCAAGGAGCGATTTTTATCTAATCTAATATTCCGATGTTGTTGCTGCTTGCTAACACAAAACGAAAAAACTGATTTTACTTGATCGTCAAACAATATTCTTATAGCCCCAAAGTCTAGTATCAAACCCAGCATCCTGATTTAATTGCTGCATGACACTAATTATTTTCAATCGGGTGGGAGATTATTGTGACTTGTAATAGATATTTCCTCAATCTCCAATATATCTAACAATAATGCCCAAAAATTTAAAATTAAAAAAAAATAAAAGTTTAAGTTAATAAATAAAAGAGGAGAGCATTTATAATGAATACATGGATGGAATCATTTGAAGACATTATTTTGTTTTAGCAAGAGTGGGCTTAGAAAAACGATAAGTAATCAATTCATCACTTTTGCTTTATTATAATTTAATGTTCGAAGAAAAATGGAGTTTTCATTCAAAGCCTCCACTGTCTAAGGTAAGGTGGAAAAGATTAATCTTGCCTTTCGAAACAATTGAATTAACCCATTGTATATATATGCAAGAAGGTAATTGCGTGTTTGCCTGGGTTCCATTCCGTATTTACCTTGGGCTACAGTTAAAATGCACTAACTTCTGATTGCTGATGGATCCATCGCGATCACTCATTTAGTTTCTGGGCTAAGTGATAACAATCTATGGTGGTTTTATTAGTGTACGTCATACATGCTAATCAGTTTTTGTTTAAAATATATTATTATTATTATTATTATATTTATAAAGTTTATAAAGATCTTGATTTATATATATACGCATATATAAACTCTTAATTACAATTTTGTTAACATTTAAATGATAAAGTTCGTGAAAGATATGCTATAAAATTTAAAAAAAATTATATTGATGATCAGATTCAAGTAGGTGATCTTGTTCATTACGAGATAATTACATAATCATCCATTTAATGGCAAGGCTAGCTAGGTTTAACTACACAAAGATACTTTTGTCATCGGAAAGAAAGCCAGGTGAAAATTAATGAGCATGAGATGGGATAAAACCTTGATCAAGTAGCAAGAAGTCTCTGAGATATATGATGCTGCCGCTAGCTACCTAGCTGCAGCCTGCATATTATGGATAAGGTGGCTTTTTTTTTTTTTTAACATCTTAAGAGGGCACAACTGGAACAGTTCTATTAAAATAAATGCTCATCATTTTCTGGGGCATGCATAAATAATAGGAATTTCAATTGATACCCCATATCTATCTCTGGAGGAAGTTCTGGCCTTTTTGGAAACTGCGCACGTAGGGTATGGATTGTGTATTTGTATTGTATAGGGTCCATAAGGCAAAAGCTGCAGCAGTGTTAGTGTTATGAATGTATGTGCAGGACAAAGTGATAGAAAAGCTGCAGTTATTAAGCTGGGAGTAAAGAATCAGGTGAAGGGTCGGTGGGCTCTTGGTTGCGTTGATGGTAGCCAGGAAATAGGATCAAGATGCCTTCTGCGCTTCTCTTGCATAAGTTGTGATCAGTGATCATTTAAATGCAATTAATAACATGAGCTGGAAAGAATCATGTTTTCAACTTACTAGAGTCACATATCTAATGAGCAGAGTTTTCCAGTTCAATATTACGATTACTTTTTTTCAGTCATAAAACCGAAAAATTAATGAGTTTTCACCACAGAATAGGCAAATCCTACAAGTATCTGTTTGCGTGGTTAAAAAATGAGTCAATGTGTCATTAAAGAGAGAGAGAGTCAATGACATGTGAACTTTAGTGTGAGATTGTTGAGTGAAAAAAAAAAAAAAACAATTTCCTAGGCGTTGGTAAGTTAAATCATACGATAAATGGAGTTGGGCAGGGCAGGGCAGGGCAATCTTCGATGATTTGACCCGATTTGCGTCTAAACAGCACAAGGAATGGCTCACTCTGGTTGGACATTATATTAAATGAATCGATCGAGTTAGTTGATCAATATATATTCGCAGGATCAAACAGGTTAACCCGTGAGATCTAGTTGGACAACAAATTTGCAGGAGCCCTCTTAGACTTGCTTTCGCACTGCCCTTTCTCTATCCGTCGACTATATATATGGTAAACTCATCACGAATTCGGACAACGATTTTGCATTGACAGACAGACCGACCGTCGGCAATTATTATTCACAGAAAAGATATTGATCAATGGCCAGCTTGCGTAATATTGGCCACAATGTAGTATTTTCTTTTCTCTTTCTTTTTCAGAAAAAAAAATTTAACACTAAACCTTCTAGCTTAATTTGTGGGCCACCATAAATTAATTTCATAAACCAGCTGGTAACAGTACAAGGCGCTTAAATTGCTGCTTCAGTTCTCTTCTCACCTTAATTTTAATTAGATATTGTTCATGGGATAAACCCTTTTTTCCCATTCCAGCAAAAGATTTATAAATTATAATATGATTAAATAGTTTGCTATATTTAATTATACCTTTGCATAATTATTAATGCTTCGTCCCTCGCCAGTCATCAGCATCCATTTTGAAGCCTTCACATTTCACATTTTTTATCTTTTTAGAATTTATCTATTGTTATTATCGTTTCTTTTCACCCTAATTAAAACCACTTGAACCTGAAAAATCTGCCCCTAACTTTTTCGTATTCTTGATTAGATATGATGGTTGTCACCAACTTTCTAATATTATTGTAATCAGATGCCACTTTTGTTTTGTACTTTAACCTTTGTTTTATCAACCATGTATATATAATCTTTGTTGCATAAATAAATAATATATAATATTCCCAATCATAATTAGAGGCTGTAGCACCATTTTTAAAGGTGATCAATGCTAATGTACAAGGAAATATGTACTACACTATAATAATTAGCCGATAGCTAGATAGATAAATATCATGTAATTACAAATCACGTGATAAGCATGGAATTATTACTAGCAATTACTACATATACGGTATCTATATCATTATTTTACAGGTGATTATGTCACCATTGATGCACACAATATCTGCAGATTTTGGGGTAAAAAATAAGGCTTCCTCGTCTCAATCTGTAAAAAAGAAGCATGGCTAATAGTATTATTGCATTGAAGATTTTCCTTGTGTTTCCAAGGTAAACATCCCATTTAGATGAACAGCTTTAGAAAATCGAATTGGAGCTAATTATAGAGTAGTTGAAATTAATGAATTTTTCCTTTATAAATGTTAATTATATATTTATATATGTTACTAAATATTTCCATGTTCTAAGCATCTTGGTTGTTGATGCAAATTCGTTTTCCCTTCGGCACAAATTAATTTACTGCTGGAAGGGTCCAAATTTAGATTTATCAGCATGCTTGTTTCTGTGGTTGCAGACGCTTAATGGATATATATATATATATATATATACATATATATATATATAATATTAATCTTATGTCAGGTAAATCCTTTAATGAGTTGGCATCTAGAACTTGGTAGTACGAAAATGATGTACTTGGCAGGAAACTAAACTTCTTCGTCGAAGGATTAGGAAAAGAATCACATCAGAAAATTCTAGAGAAAGCTCTTTAATATGAGGTTTCCTTGAGCTTCTGATTTGGTGAACATGTGTTTCACCATATCTGGGGTATACATGACCTTTTCAACCGGTTCAATCGGTTGAAAGATTTTAAATAATTTTTTATTTTATAAAATAATTTATTATTAAAATATTTTTTAAAAATTAATATTATTAAATCTTATTATATAATTTTATTATTATGTGGACTATAAGAATTTAGAATTTAGATTTATTTTTATCTCGAATCATTATTTAATTAATAAAATATTTTTATTTAAATTTAATTACGTAAATATAAAAATATTAATATAAAAATATTTTTAATATTTTAATAAGAATTATCATGTATGAAAATTTATATAATTATAAAAGACCTTAAAGATGATTATGATACGGTAAAATACACGAATAATATATGAATATACGAATTTAATATCTTAATTATGTAATGCTTTATGTTTGATAGAACCATATTTTACATGTCATTCACAAAATTGATGGTCCATTATGTAAATTGTAATATTTGCATGTAATTTCTATAATCTTTAGCTATAATTTATTAATTAACAAAAAATTATATATTTTATCATAAAATTATTTTGATTAATAAAATATAATTATTACTAATATACCCAAATAAATTATTAAAATAAAAAATAAAAATTTTGATTATAAAATATATATTTTTTATTAAAATAAAAAATAAAATTTTTTTATATTTTTATTTGTGTATATTAGTAACAATTATATATAAACTAATTATATTAGTAATAACATTTTCATAAACTAATTTATTTGTGTATATTAGTAATAATTATATTATATTAAAAAAATTATTATGATAAAATATATATTTTAATTAGTTAGTAAGAATCACAACTAAAGATTAGAAGAATTGCACATAACATTAGAGTGAAAGTAATGTTTGTATGTAATATATGGTATAGGTAATGTATGTGTGTAAAGAATCTTTTATGGTAATATTTATATGTAATTTTTTACCTATGAACATTATCAGATTGCATCAAACATTACAAGCTTACATAAAACATTACCAAGACTATAATGTATTTATGTAAAATAAAAAATAGTATAATTTTTTATAAATTATTTTTGTTTCTATTAAATATATTATATATGTATGAAAATAATATTTTTACTAGTTTTGAAAGTCAAAATATTTTCATATTTTTTATTTTAATAATATATTTGCTAATATTAGTAATAATTATATTTATCAATAAAAAATAAATTTTATGATAAAATTTAAATTTTTGTTAGTTGATAAGAATTACGACTAAAGATTATGAAAATTATATATAAATATTATAATTTACATAAATTATTAAACTGTAGATAATGTTTGTATGTAATATATATTATAGTTAATGTATTTCTATAAAGAATCTTTGAAGGTAATATTTGTATGTAATAAATTATATATAAATATTACTTGATTACATACAAATATTACAGTTTTATATGAAATATTATTAAAATTGTAATGTGTTTATGTAATATATAATGTATATGCATATTGTGTAATGATAATAAAAATGCAAAATACATGGTTTTATTATATATGATAATAAACTTATATAATAGATAATATACTTTATATAACTTTTATATTTTAATAATACTATTTTCTATTATCTTTGTTACTATATTTATATAACTTATAAAAATTTTATGTAAAAATAATAAATTTATGTTTTTCAATTTTTTTATCTTTTATCATAATTTATGTGTTGTATAACGTATATGTGTAATTGTAAGAAAAATGTATAATATTGAATTATATTACCTATCATGATAAACTTATGTAGTTAGATAATATAATTTATGTACCTATAATATTTTATGTAATACTATTTTTTATTATCTATTAGTAATATATTGTTGTAACTTATAAAAGTTTTATGTAAATATAATAAATTTATGTATTACAATTTTTATTATATTTTATCATAATTTATATAAATAAATAATGCATGTGTGTAATTATAATAAAAATATGTAATACAAATTTTTTTTATTAATCATAATAATTTATGTAATAGATAACGTAATTTATGTAACTATAATATTTATTGATAATTTTTTTTTAATCATAATGATTTATGTAACTTGTGATATATTTATATAATTCTAATAATTTTATATTATATTATATAATATATATATATATATATAAAACTTAAACATAGCAACCAGTATAACCGGTTGCCATGAGGGAGCTTATTGCAAGCGCTCCCTAAGGAGCGCACAGCAGAAGCTCCCAATCAAATCTCATTTTCGTAGGAAATTGTAGTTGTAAGTACTTAGTTCAGTGACATCAAATAATGATATTAAATTGGACGAGGTATTTGGATTAGGCCATATTCATTTCACTTAATTTGAATAAAAGGTTAGCTTCTAAACAAACTAGTCTATTAATTAAACTTGGAATAATCTTTTCGTCATAACACAACACAAAAATCGAGAAAAAAGTGCAAATTAAATCAGAACTTATTCTTGTAGGCTGCACTAATTAATTAAAACCTTAAATTAAAGCACCCACTTATGTTTTGTTTAACAAAAGACAAGTCTTCGTTTTAATTAATCTCATTTATCTGTGCCTGCCCACTAAACCAATGTAGGCTGCATTAGTTGAAACCAAGGGCCCTTGAAACTTGAGTATCCAATAATGGCCCAAAATCACTTAAAAAGCCTGAGCTCAGCCAGCCATCCATTAAAACTCTTCAGTATCCATGACATCACATGAAGCAAATGACGAAGAATAGGCAATGAAAGAGGAAGACTCAAAACAAGAGAATGGAGTTTGGGAAAATAAGAAATACGAAACATAATTCGCAATATAGCGATGAAAAGCAAACACAATGGCCATTCTGCTCTCTCCGAACCTATTTCCTTGCCTCTCTCATGGATTACAATCCCATTGTAGCTTTCTCTTTTCCCTTTTCTTCAGAACCATAAAAAAATTTAAATACTATATCAACATTTCCAAACAAGTTTCGACCTCTATTTTGATTGGTTTCTGGCAGATTCCTGACGAATTCGTAGAACATTACCTACCCTTAGTCTTGAGAGCTTTTGGGGCTCGCTCCTCATTGCTAGGTTGCATCCATATAAGCACTCAAGTTAGATTTTGAGATTTTTCCTAAGTACTTTGAAGCTAGTATGCTTTTTTATATTATGTCAATAAATGTAACCTGACAGAAGTGTTGAAAGCTGTCAACATATCTATTAGCTAAAGCTTCCCACTATAAGGAAGTTGTTCTAACAACTATATTAAAGACATTTTGTATAAAAATGTTTTAAGCTGTGAATGAAAATGTAGTTAGCTTTAGTAGTTAAATCTGTTTTGTCTCACAATTTTTTTCTTTTATTTTAGAAAATCAACATGGTATAAGAGCTTATTTAGAGTTTTTAAGGGACTGTGTGTGAGTGAAAAAAAAACTATAAAACCTAAAACCTTTCTCTCCTACAATCCTTAACACCTTCGAACCTTATTCATGGCTTTTAGCAATTTTGAAACTCCTACACCTCATGTTTTTACAAGAGAAAACTACTCTATCTAGGCAGTGAAGATAAAGGTTTATTTGAGAGCCTTTGACTTGTGAGATGCTATGGAAATAGGCAAATTCTACCATTACTAGTATGAAGCAATACAGTGAGGAGGTAGCAAAGAAATACAAGGCCTTGTCTTGCATACATTTTCTTGTCTTTGAGATTTTCACAAAGATTATGACTTGTGAAATAGCCAAGGAAGCTTAGGACAAGCTTAAAAAGGAGTTTTAAGGTAATGATAGAACAATATAGATCCAGGTACTGAATCTATGAAGAGAGTTCGAGGTTCTCAGGATGAAGGAAATTGAAATGGTGCTGAATCTATGATAGGCTTACCAAGGTGGTAAACTAACTCTGGTTTCGTGGTGAGGAGGTGCCAAACAAAAAAATAGTTAAAAAGTACCAGTAAGTGTCCCTGAGAGGTTTGAGTCTAAGATTTCCTTGTTAGAAGATTCAAAAGAAATTTCCAAACTCATGTTGATAGAAGTTGTAAATACTCTTCAAGCTTTGGAGCATAAGAAGGCCATTAGACTTGAAGACTTAATTGAATGAGCTTTTCAAGTAAAGCTTAAAGAGAAGAATGCCAACAACAACATAAGTAAAAAAAAAAAGATAGGTAAAGGTAAAGAGAATAAGGAAAGAGACAACCAAAAATAGAAAAGCAAAAGAAGGAAGTTTCCTCCCTGTGTTTATGACAAAAAAAGAAACCATTTAGAAAATTTTTATTTGTTTAGACCAAGAGTAAAATGCAAAGCCTGCAAATAGCTTGGCCATGTGGAGAAAGGTTTGCAAAAATAAAGCAAACCAACAAGAACAAGTTCAAGTGAGGAACTTGATAAAGAAGAAGAATAGCTTTTTGTGGCCATTTGTTATACAGTGAGCAACAATAAAACTGCTTGGTTTGTGGATAGTGGCTGTACTAAGCACCTGACCTATGATGCTAGCCTCTTTAAAGATTTAGACAAGTCTTACACCTCTAAAGTGAAGATTGGAAATGGAGAACATGTAGATGTCAAAGGAAAAAGAATGGTAAAGTTGAAAATTTTAGGTATTAAGTTTATTTTAGATTTTTTTTATGCCTAAAATTAGCCAAAACCTGTTAAATGTGGTTCAAATGCTTGAAAAACACTATGCTTTGCATTTTGAAAACTTGTCATGCACTATATATGAATCAAATGGCCTAGTAATGATGACTGTTGGTATGAGAGACAAAAGCTTTCCTATTGATTGGAAACAAACTGAAGTAAATGCCTATACTAGTGTAGTAGATAATTTTAGTTTATAGCACAAAAGATTTCAACCATTTTACTTTGAAATACATGCATAAAAAACCTTGTTCAAGATTTGCCTATCATTCATGAAGATTTGTTGAGTGGTTACCAATTTGGAAAGCAAACTAAACTTCCATTTCCACTAAAGAGCAACTAAAAAGCTTAAAAGAATGTACAGCTGATCATACGGATATGTATGGTCTTATGAGCATATCATCTTTAAATGGCAGCAAGTATTTTCTACTCTTTATTGATGATTATTCAAGGGTTTGCTGGACATATTTTCTCAAACAAAAATTTGAAGTGTTTGAGACATTTCAAAAGTTTGAAACAATGGTGGAAGTCGAGATAGGCTGCTTAATACAAAAGTCGAGATCAAATAATAGGACTAAGTATGCTTTAAAATACTTCACTAAAATCTACCAATAAGTGGGAATTCAATGATAGCTTGCTGTTCCTTACACTCTTAACAAAATGGTGGAAGTGAAAAAAAAAATAGATCAATTATGGAGATGGCTAAGTGCTTATTGTTTGAAAAAAAAAACCTACTCAAGAGGTTTTGGGCTGAGGTTATGAATACCTTTGTGTATTTACTAAATTTGCTGCCTACAAGAGCATTGAATGGAAAAACCCCTTATGAAGCTTGGTATGATGTAAAGCCTAATATGGACCATCTTAGAGTAAGGCTGTTCATTGTGGGTTTGGTTAATAACCGAATTGAATTACCATTAATTAATTTAACCAAATTTCTTAAACCTTTAACCATTAACTGAACCAAATTACTTGTTTGGTAACCAAACTAAAATATTTTCAATTAATTCGGTCGATTTTTAATTAACCAAAATAATTTGACTATTCACTTATTTTCCATCAAAGAGCCAAACCTTTTTCCATCCAAAATGTAAAAGCATAGCATAATCAAGCATAAAAAGTATAATATGAAAGCATTACATTGACTCATAAAAATAATTCAACAAAAACAAGCATTGCCTATTGCCTACCTAAATATTTTCACACATATACAATACAAAGGTAGTTAACAAATAAGGGAACAATGTGTAGCAACCTGATGGCAATGTACTACCCCTAAACAGCTAACATACAAATACAACACAAGAAAGAATTGTGGTAGTTATACAATAACACAAGTCCATAATCCCAGCAACTAGCAAGACATAAAGTAGAAATAGTAGCAAGTTATACAAAGCCCAAAGCTTTCCACATCCATCTTGATAAATATCCAAATGTCCCACAGAATATATGTAAAAAAATAATAGTATTGACAAAAATATAACAAATAAAATGAATTAGATTGCAACTTAAAAAGAAAAGATATAGTACACTTTAATTAAGTAGCTCATGAATTAACAGTAAACTCGAATGCATTCCAAGAACAATTTAAACACCTTAAACAAAAACGAGTTAATAGTAGGCTTTACAAATTACTTGTAGAATTGTAATACACAAAATTAAAGAAACTTAATAAATATACCATTTTCAATTTTCTTAAGATCTTGCAATTAATCTTCAAAGCTGATGTCCTCATTTAGCATCAGGAAACATGTTATTGATTCATTTAGGAGTTCTCTAATTCCTAAAATTGTAGAAGCAACAATAGAAATAGGAATAACTAACACATCTCTAGCCAACTTTAAAAGGATAGGAAACCTAGGGCTATTTAGTTTCCACCATCCTAAAATATCAAAATCATCAATATCCTCCTCAGTAATCATATTTAGATACTCATCCAATTTTGACTTTTGATCCCCACCACCAAATTCAATGATATGCTTCTTATACCAAGATTTCATACACTTTTTCACTTTTCGTTGTAGTTCCCCTACTGTAGAATATGTTGACACACTTGATTGGCTACTATTATTTGGAAGTGAAGGTTTATACTCGTCATACAATTCATACAAAACTTTTTTCAACCTTTGGACCATTTATGTTTCTTTTTCACCATCAAACATTGCTTTAAGTGCAAAACCCATATACTTAAGTTTATGCTTAGGATCTAGAACAATCGCAATAAAAACAAGCATATTCAACTTATCAATGCTGCCTAAGCATTTGTTATATTTATCTTTCATCCTCATCACCATCACATCAACATCAATATCATGCGTTAATTGAGGATCTCGACGAAGACAATCCATTTCATTAAGTTCATCAAAAAAAAGTATTAGCTGTGACATAAAAAGTGCCAAAAACTCACAAATTAAGTTCATAGAAGTGTTCTAAGAAGTCCTTTAAGTTTTTAATAGTTGTCCAATTGTCCTTAGTAGGCTAACCATCCCTTAACTCAAGTTTAGTTCTAAAGTTATTATTTAGCTCTTCAAATCTCTCAAAAACTCTTTTATATTTTTGAGCAGTATCTAACATAAAGTAGGTAAAGTTTCACCTACTCATAAAATCAAGACACAATGATTTATTGCATTGTATTTGTTTCATCTTAACACACTCAAAACTTTTGCAACCTAGCTGAGGATTGCCTTACATAGTTCATGATTCCCTTACACATGGAACAGATGCTTGCGTTTCTTTTAAACAATCAACCACAATCAAGTTCACAATGTGTGCAATGCATGCAATGCATCTAATGTAAAGGTATTTACCATTTAGGATGCAACCTCCATACTACCCAAATTTCTTTCTCAAATAACCAATAGTAGCATCATTTGAACTTGCATTATCAATTATTACATCAAAAAATTTATCGATCCCCCAATTAAGCAAGCATTTCTCTATCAACTTATCAATGGCCTCACCTTTATGATTAGAAATTGGACAAGAGTTTATTTAATTTCTAGTCATTATTAATAAAGTGAGTCGTGAGACACAAATGATTAACTTTTTGCAAAGATGTCCATGTATCTGTAGTTAAAAAAAATTCTTGCACATGAATTTCTCAAATACTGTTTCAATTTTATCCTCTTATCTAAGTAAATTTGATAAACAACCTTTGTCACCATAGTTTATGAAGGAATCTGAAACATAGGACATGCCTTAGACATAAATTTCTTAAAGCATTTACTTTCTACAAACCTAGAAGGTAAATCATTAATCACAATTATTTCTACTAAACTTTTTCTAACTGTATCTTGATCAAATTTCCAAGTTGTAATATACCATTCCCCTTCAGCATCTTTACTAGGTAAAACAAGTTGGCCTTGAGCAGTGTCAACATTAGTAAGATTATTCCAACATTGGTTCATATGATATTTTAGTAAGCTAATGCCATTTCTTTTAATATCACAGCAAAATTCTTTACCATAGTAATTACATCTACCCTTTGTGTTACCTTTACTAATAACAAATTTAGTAAAATAGACCATGCTTGTGACCTTGGAGGCATGGCTTTTCTCTTTCGAGACTCTTCAGATTACTGTTTTAGCTCACTAGAAGCTTCAACTATTGAACTTCCTTGAAGCTTTGTGTCAATAAGACTAGGAGGTATTGGTGGTGTAACACTAACATTAGGAGAGTTTACTTCAATAACAGACATTTACAAGGAAATAAGATGGATTTTCAATAAAGTTTCAAGCCATAAGATCATACAGAAGTCAATTTAAACAAAGATGGCCACAGAAAGAACATGCATGACACACCTAACTTTGAAAGAACAAATACTTACATTGTTAGAGTTTTTTGAGGAGAATAAAGCTGGTTGGTTGAGGGTTGCTAACTGCTAAGAAACTGTGGGGTGAAAGGTATTACTATCTTGATAGATCTGCCAACAATGAAAGGAAAATAAGTTACCGTTGTTAGTTGTAACTCTTGAACAAAAAAAAAAAAAAACATTACAAAAGTAAAAAACCATAAAAGCTGACACTATTGCTGGGTTGAGAACTTGACATGTTTACTTTGTGGTCTCTGCATTGAGATGAGAGATGATTGAAAGTGAGATTGAGATAAAGAGTTTAGATTTGGAGATCGGAGAGTGGAGAGTGAAAAGATCGAGATTAAGATAAAAGGAGAGAAGAGAAGAGAAGAAGATGAAGTTAAGAGTTCTACTAGTTAGTGCTTTATATAAAACAAAAAAAGAAAATAAAAAATGAAAATTGAAAATAAGGTAAGTGGCTAAGGTTTTGCATTATAAGGAAAAAGGGCATTTGGAAAAAAAATAAACATATGTTTTATTTTAATATATAAAATTTATTTAACTTAAACGGCACTACATATGTTGTTTCATTAAATTGGTAAAATGGCTAAATCGAGTATTTTTGCTTAACTAAACCAGTTTAACTGATAACCAAAATTTTAAGAATTTTTCTTCCAATAACCGACCGAATTAAAATCAATGGTTGACCGATTAAACAAATTAATTCAGTTCGATAGGTTAATTTAGGTTTCCCTGAATAGTGAACAACCCTATCCTAGAGTCTTTAGATGTATTTGCTTTTTTTCTTATACCAAAAGCAAAGAGAAATAAGCTCGACAAAAAGACTAAAATTGAGATTTTTCTGGATTACAGCAGCAACAGTAAAGGTTATAGGTTGTACAATATTGCCATTGAGAAGGTTGTAACCAATAGAAATGTCAAATTTGTTGAAGTAGCAAAGTGGAATTGGGAAAATAATGAAATTGTAGTATCACAACCACTTGATGTGCATCAAGAGCAAAGTGAAGAATTTGATAGTGACACAGAGGTTCTAGTAAAGGGTTTTAAAACATTGGATGATGTGTATGCCAGATGTAATGTAGCAGCATTTGAGAATGTAAATCGTGCTAATGCTGCCAAGCAAGATGCATGGAAGGCTACTATGAATGAAGAAATAAAAATGATTGAGAATAACGAAACACAACAGTTAGTGGACAGACCAGATCACCACAAAGTGATTGGTGTGAAATGGGTTTATAAAACTAAGCTCAATCCTAATGGTTCTATAAATAAGCTCAAGGCCAGGTTGGTGGTTAAAGGGTACTCACAACAACCTGGGATTGATTTCTTAGATATTTTTGCTTCCGTGGCTAGACATTACATGGCTGTTATTGGCCTTAGCTACTACAAAAGATTAGAAAGTGTATCACTTGGATGTGAAGTCAGCATTCCTAAATGTTTTGCTTGATGAGGAGATTTTTGTTGAGCAATCTAAAGCCTTTCAAACTCCTAAAAGTGAAAAGAAAGTGCTGAAGCTTTATAAAGCTCTATAGAGGTTAACATAGGCCCAAAAGGCCTGGTATAGTAGAATTGACTCATATCTGCTAGATCAAGGATTTATTAAAAGTGGGAGTGAAGCTACTTTGTGTGTAAAGAAACTTGATGACGAGAAGTAGCTTGTTGTGTCGCTTTATGTTGATGATTTATTTGTTACAGGTGACAATAAAGGGTTCATAAAGCAGTTCAAGTTGAATATGGAAAAGGAGTTTGAAATGTTCGATTTAGGTGAAATAAAGTATGCATTGAAGGTTTTGAAGAAGTTCAAGATGGACAATTGCAAGTCTATTGCAACTTCACTTGATGTGAATGAAAAATTATCCGAGAATGATAATGTTGGTGTAGTTGATGCTTTTGCCTACAGAAGCTTAATTGAAGGCCTGTTATATCTGTCTGCTACCAAACCAGATATAATGTTTGCTGCAAGCTTACTTTCAAGATTCATGCAAGCTCTTAAGTCAGGTTACTACAGAGCAACTAAAAGTGTCTTGAGGTACATTGTGGTTCGTGGTATTTAAAGAAGGAAAGCAACAAGCTAGAAGGATATGCAGATAGTGATTAGGCAGGAAGTGTAGATGATTCTAAAAGCACCTCAAGTTATGTTTTTTCTTTTAAAAGTTGTGTACTTTGCTCGAATTCTAAGAAATAGGAAATTATGGCTCAATACTCAATTGAAGCTGAGTATGTTTCAACAACTGCAGCAGCAAAACAAGCCATTTGGCTTTTAACAAATTTGCAGCTAAGGTCAATTGATCCTACTCCTCCTTGGGTGGACAATAAGTTAGTTATTGCAATTACTAAAAATCTTGTTCAGCATGTTAGAACAGAGCATATCAATTTAAAGTTCCATGCCATCAGAGAAGCTAAAAAATTTGGTGAAGCACTACAAGTTTAAAAATCAAATTGTAGACATCTTGACTAATGCTATTTTGCAACCAAGGTTTGAGTTTTCGAGGGCAAAGCTTGGAGTCTTAAAAAAAAATCTCAAAGAGGAGTGTTAGATTTTAAGATTTTTCCTAGGTACTCTGAAGTTAGTATGATTTTTCTATACTATATCAGCAAATGTAATCTAACTAAAGTGTTAAAAGCTGTCAACACATCTTATGTTAGGTGTTATTAATTAAAGTTTCGTACTTCAAGGAAGTTGTTCTAACAATTGTACTAAAGACACATTTTGTATAAAACATTTTAAGTTGCGAATGAAAATGCAGCTAGCTTCACTATTCAAATCTGTTTTGTCTCTTCTTTTTTCTTTTATTCTAGAAAATCGAACAGCTATCATTTTTGCAGCCAAGTCCTTGTATGAATAAAGGCATGTCTTATTTCATTTCCATTTTGAAACTCCAATGTGGAGAAGACTTCGAATTATGTCAAGAATCTTTGACCAAAAAGACTTGAGCTCCCATACTTTTGGAAAAGGTGAACTGAGAGAGATACAAGCAGCACTTGTAGAGTTCACAGTATAAGTGCTGTTAGAAAGCTCGCCAAACACTAACAGCCCGCCAAGTCCATCAAGCTTGTCAAATCAAACAGATTTTTCAGACTGTTTCCTTTGTAGAACAAGGATTCCTGTGTTGGTGATCTGACTCCATAAAGATCAACATCTCCAAATATATTCCCGTCGCCAGCAAGATCTTCTATTGAGCTTGCTAAATACAGACATAGCACATAAGCAATACTGTTTTAGATATTCCTACTTAATGATGGCAACAGTAAAAGATGAATGTAAATAGTAGTATAAAGGTAGGGTGATAATTGGAATGGAGCTGATGAATTCAGTCCTTCAGTCCACACCTAGCTAGTAATTTTCTATTAAGACTTAAGATAGCCCTTGTTTTGTGTTTTGACCTTGAATATCTATATTCCAGCTTCCAGGCGAAAATTTGACTTCTGGTCACTCTTGCCAAGATTTTATGGGATCTACATGAAAATCCACTCCATCCAATTGTTCACAATTTTGAGAAAAATGTTTCTTTTTGTGTGATTTTTTTTAGATAAGTGAATTTTATTCATATCCAAAAGCAAGCAGAAAAATCTGCTCCATAGAAATCACAGTATAGCCTTACATTTTCAATAGCGGCTTATAGCCCACATCCTACATAAAGAAGTATTTACAGTATTATGACTAATACTTACAGTACAGAAACGTGTTCTTACAACTGCAACAACCTGTTGAAATAACTCATCTGAGGTTCTCCTTTTGGTTGAATGTTTTTTTGAGTTTCTCTCCTCCCAGATGAAATATATAGTTGCTTTCCAGGTGAGTCACAGCAAGATAGACTTGAAAGTTTTACCCTTAAAGGTTTTGATTGCCCATTGAAGATCAACACTCTAGCTTACAAAGGTTTATTAACAACCGAGGTTGTTAGGACTTTTTACCAAATCCACTTAGAGTAGGGGCAGGAAAAAAATAAATGATCTCTACTTTCTTCCTTCTCACAACATTGCAAGCAAAGGTCAAATCGAATATGGATTCCCCAACTCTTCAATCTGGCTAAGGTACCACATCTGTCAAGTATAGCCAGCCAGGCTATGAATGAATATTTTGGTACTTCTAATGAAAACCATATTAAGCTGTGCCAAGGAACGAGAGCTTGCTTTGTCCTTGAGTGCTTCCAGGCAATTGAGAAATGTTAGCATGGGAAACTTCCGCTAGAAGTAGAATTAATGTTGCCTGCAGTTTGGGAACAGACCTTGAAACTTTTGGGCCTTACAAATTGGTCCACGACTTATCCAAGTGTTGTCCAGCACTAAATTCAGAGGTCTTACTGGAGACATTCATTTTGTTAATGGACAGCTACAATCATCAGTATTTCAGATAGTTAAAGTGAATGGAAATGGGGAAAGAAGGGTCGGGCTTTGGACACCAAAAACTGGACTTGTAAGAGAATTGAATTTGGCAAACAAAAGCACTGGTTCTACTTTAAGCCAAATCTTGTTCCCATTATACGGCCTGGGGATACCACCTCCTCCTAGAGGCTGGGAGATCCCAACAAATGGGAAGAAATCCAGGATTGGGTTTCCAGCGAAGGTTGGTTTCAGTCAATTTGTTAAAGTAATATGGGATCCTAATTCCCATACAGCTACTTCAGTCACCGGATATTGCAAAGATGTTTTCAATGCAGTAATGCCTGCAATGCCAAATGCTGTTACTTACGAGTTCATTCCCTTTGCAACGCCTGATGGTAAGAGCGCTTGGACTTACAATGACTTAATCTTTCAAGTGTACAATGGGGTAAAACATCTCCCTATCTTTTTATATTACGATTTTGTTTGAAGGAATTTCCTTTTTTTCATTTTTAATTTTCGTTGACCCCCATGAACAGGTATACGACGTCGCCGTAGGTGATACAACGATCGTCGCAAACAGTTCATGGTTCTTGGACTTCGCATTGCCACATACTGAATGGGGTGTATCAATGATTGTACCAATCAGAGATAGCAAGAGGAAGAATGCATGGATTTTCTTGAAACCTTTGACATGGGACATCTGGCTGAAAAGCGCTTGCTTCTTTATTTTTATCGGATTTGCTGTCTGGTTTCTAGGATAAATGAAGATTTCCGAGGACCCCCTTTGCACCAAACCGGCACCAGCTTCTGGTTCTCCTGCATTATGGTGTTTGCACATCGTAATAATTCTTTCACTTGATTTACGTAGTTTTACAAACTACTATTAACACCCACTTGTTTTTTCAAAATTGTTCACTTCGTTGCTCTTGCAGGGGAGAGACTGGTCAGTAACTTGGCCCGATTCGTGGTAATCATTTGGTATTTCGTCGCCCTGATTCTCACACAAAGCTACACGGCTAGTTTGATGTCACTTTTAACCGTTGAAAAGCTCCAGCCTACCGTAACTTACATAAACGAGCTCTTAAAGAAAAGGGAGAAGGTTGGTTTCCAGAATGGCTCTTTCGTTGAGGGAATCCTGAAGGGGTTAACTTTTGCTGAATCCCAGATTATCCCGTATCTGTCTCCGGAAGAACTTCATGAGCTTTTGTCAAGGGATGTGCGTATGGTGGTATTGCTGCTGATTTGGACGAAATTCCTTACCTGAAGCTCTTTCTTGCGAAATATTGTGGCAAATATACCACAGTCGAACCAGCATTTAAATCCGATGGCTTCGGTTTTGTGAGTTCCTTCTCAATCTCTAATCTTCTCTCTAACCCTATGCACTGTCTTTTTTTTTTTTTTTTCCTGCCGATTTTGTTTACAATTAATAGGTCTTCCCTACAGATTCCATTATTGTAGCAGATGTTTCGAGGGCTATCCTGAATGTTACCCAGGGTGAAAAAATGAAGCAAATTGAAGACGCATGGTTCAACAAGGAAAGCTGTCTTACACCCAACACCTTGGTTTCTTCCAACAGTCTTGGTGTTGAAAGTTTTTTGGGTCTGTTCTTCATTGCTGGGGTGGCTTCAATATCAGCTCTAATCATATTTGCAGCAATGTTCCTGTACGAGCAAACGCACGTGTTGTTGCGCTTCAATTCTGAAATTCTTATATGGAGAAGAATTGGAATTTTGTCAAGAATCATCGATCAGAAAGACCTTAGCTCTCATGCTTTCAGAAAACAAAAGGACTCGGAAACAAAAGCGAAAATGATAGTATTCATATTGCGGGAGCCTCGCCAAATACTAACTTTCCACCAAGTCCATCAAGCTACTCAAACCAGACAGAGCCAGATTTAGTGTTCTTCGTAGATCAAGGAAGAGCAGCTGAAAATGGTGATTTGACTCACAGTGGTATAACATCTCCAGAATTATTCCCTTCTGCCTGGAGACATTCTATTGAGTTTACTAACACAAATGAAGCAAGAGAGCAATCAGTGTAGATATCCGCTTTGTTCTATTTTAGTAATTGAGAATAGTAAATTGCTGTATATCGATCGGTAGATATAGATAGTATTATAAGCCAAATTATAGTGCAGCTCAACTCAACACAGACGAATCGTAAATTGTAAGAGTAATGATGGAATGATTATTGCGGTGGCACCTAAACAATAACCCCAAATCCTAAATTATGGGATGCTTCAGCTATTCCCCAGAGGCTAGACTCCATCTATGATCTAACCACTTAAAACTTTAGAAGATGGTATGTCATGTCTAGTGTTTTTCTCAACTGCGTTCTACATCTTTTTCCAGGTTATGAGGGTTGGAGCATATATGCTTTCATATAGCAGGTCCTTTTTTCCTCCCTCAGCAAGAATTGGCACTTAAAAACAGTTCTCTCTCTATCTCTCTCCCCCCCCCCTCCCGCCCTTTAATTTCTTTCGTTTTAAAGTTCTGATTTACTTTGCAGCCATCAATTACTTAATTTGTAAAGGACTTGTAACCCGAAATTTTGATAGGTAGAATGCCCATTCAAAAAAAAAAACAAAAACTAGAGATTGACAATAACTAATCATAAAAGTATATCGCAAGGTTCTACCCTAGTTATCGATCTCGAAGTTTTCATGTGAATTAACCTGTTGAGATAAAATTGCAGTTATTACGAGATTTGATCCTTTTTGTCTTCCAATACCTATAACTGAACATTTATGGAGACTGACCCATTGTTTTGTCATATTGTGTTACTATAGTATGATAATTGATCCGCTGCCATAGATCGTTTTTGGTTTATAGACAGAGCCCTTGATCTTTTGTAAAATATCTCGATCAAAGGAACAAATTAAATGTTTAGCTGGTAAATATTCCATTTGTTCGCCTGGTGGTTCAGTTTCCCTGTCATTTAACGTTAGTTTGCATTCAGAAATTCCCAGAAGTAAAGAAGTTGAGTCATCTACTGGAATGAAAACATTACTGATGCTGTTCACGGACATGAGGATGGTCATATGGTTAGTTTCAAATCAAATTCTATTGTTTCAAAGGAGGTTTCCTTCTATGAGAATGAGTCATGTTTCCAGGTTGTTTCAGAAGCTATTAGAATTATTAATGGTGAAGATATGGATAGAATTATTTCTACAGCAGTGAGAGAAAATCCAGAGAATGCAGACAGGATTAGTAGTCAGCCATGTTCTTCTGATATGAAGGAGATTCCAAGCATTGATAAAGATCTGTTCGTTGCATCCAATTCTGAAGCTTTAAGAGAAAACCCTGGAATGTGAAACAATATTATTTATCAGTTTCAAAAGAAAAAAAAAAAACTGTGACCAAGATTCTCGAGTATCAGTTTATTTATTATTATGTAATGAAAGATTCAGAAGAGACCGATATGGTCAATTCCAAATCAAGTCTATTTAGCGGCATTTTTTTTTTCACTTTCTGACGAGACAATTCCAGCTAGAACCCCAGTTTGAAATGTGAATTGCCTGTCCTAACAGGGTTAAGAACTTGAGTGAGGGAATGAGATCAAGATAGCTCAAAAAGCAGATGGTAGTTTGCAATAACTGGCTGCAATTTGTCACTAATTATTTTGTTCATATTTTTTGATAATACCCTAATTAAATTAATTTCTTTATCTAGGGTTTCATTATTTACAGAAATCTCAGATTCTTTTCTACCAGTTTTTTGATGGCCAATATCCATTTTAGGTTGACTGACATATAATGGAAAAATATGGTCACAATCATTAGCGAGAATTTCCTCTATAGTAAATTAAGCTCATCACTTAAATTATTTGTTAGCCTTGTTGTGCCACTGCTCCTGACATGTGTTGCAAAACATTTGCACTGTGATTCAATGTGTCCAGTCCAACTTTTTCAGAAGCAGCCTCGTAACTCGGCAATAGTTCCGTTGGTAGCCTGCACTGTCCGTATGATAGGGGTAGGAGTGTAGGACCAAGAGGACCATTCCAGCCAAAGCTTGGACCCAACCCAAATGAATCCATCAAAACCGAAAAGATTATCAGAATAAAATGGCATTCCTAGCTTGCAAATTGCAGCAGCACAGTGCCCACGAAGAATATTCCATTGCCAGGGAGGATAGGGTACTGATAATTTGAAACATATATATCTTTAGGGATCGATAAAGGGTGGTGGAGGATGCCTAGATCTTTTGTGAATGTCTTTGTCAGTCATGAGTCAGCATGTCATATTCATTTGTCCTTCATGATGATATGATGCAGGACCAGTAGCGTGTTGCAGAAGTAGAACAACAACTTACTAAAATATACACGTGATATATCCACCTTGCACTTTCAAAAAGCAAGGGAGGCACATTAGTTCAAGACAGCAATAATAAAAGAGAGAAAAAGGAGAAAAAAGAAGGGAATAAATATAATACTTGAGCGTTGGGCCATTGTACTCGCAGTACAGCAAAATATTGTCATTATCAAGGACATAAGTTAACATGTTGCACGATCAAAACTTGCAAAGCTGAAAAGTGGATTCTCCGAAAGGATTCTCATTATCTGAGTCAAACCCGACTTATAATGAATAAAGCTCCGTTTCAAGCTTAATTGCGGCTCCCACTATACCCACCCATGCCTAGTAGTAGTATTAGCCCCTATGATCCTACGTTTCATATTTTAATTTTTTGAATCTTTTTGAATATTCTTCGCTGTCATCTGAACTAAAAAAAAGGCTTTACACGTCAATCTATCCTCACTTTAAAACAGTTTTGCTTGTATGGAAAGAATATGATCTTTTTTTGTTCATGAACCAACTAATGTTATCCACCCTCGTAGTCATAATACCATTGCTTGAAGAAAAATATCCTTCTTTTCTTGGCAGTAGAGTATAGAGGGGAGGTACGTGCTCAAACAAGTATTGCATGTGAACTTGCCGTATTTATTACGGATTGCATTAAGTTTTAACCGAATCAGGATTCATGAGGAAAAAACATCAAAGGCAATATTGAAATTTCCAGCCAAAGGCTGTTTTTTTAATTTGCATCTCTTCTTAAATACCTACAGGCTGCAGGCTATTAGTAATCCAAGTCCAAACAAGCCGAAAACGACTACTGAAGCCTTTTTCTTATCGCTTATTAAAGGAAAAGAGAGCAATCGAGAGCGATGGGATATTCCGGTGATGAATTTGACGTAATTGTAGTTGGAGCGGGCGTCATGGGGAGCTCCACGGCATACCAACTGGCCAGAAGAGGGCGGAAAACCTTGCTTCTAGAGCAGTTTGATTTTCTGCATCAGCGAGGTTCTTCTCATGGCGAGTCCCGCACCATCCGAGCAACATACCCCGAGGACTACTACCATGGCTTGGTGAATGAGTCCTATCAGATGTGGGAGCAGGCCCAGTCCGAAATCGGATTCAGGGTCTACTTCAAGGCCCAACATTTCGACATGGGCCCTGCCGATTCCAAGAGCCTTTTCTCCGTCATCGCCACCTGTAACAAGAAGGCCATGCCACATCAGGTCCTCAACCGCCAGCAAGTGACCGAAAGATTCTCCGGGCGGATTGACATACCAGAGGACTGGATTGGAGTGTCTTGCGAGCATGGTGGTGTTATCAAGCCCACCAAGGCAGTCTCAATGTTCCAAATGCTGGCGTTTAAGAATGGCGCGTTCCTCAGAGACAACGTGGAGGTGAATGGTATAACCAAAGTCAATGATGGAGTGAGAGGCGCAGGGGTAATAGTGTGTGCAAGCAATGGTGAAAAGTTTTGGGGTAAAAAATGTGTGGTCACTGCAGGGGCTTGGATGAGAAAGTTAGTTAAAATCGTTAGTGGGATTGAACTGCCCATTCGACCTTTGGAAACCAATGTATTTTATTGGCGGATTAAGGTAGGGCAGGAGGCCAACTTTGCAATCGGAAGTGATTTTCCAACATTCGCTAGCTATGGAAACCCATATATATATGGCACACCATCGTTGGAGTACCCGGGGCTGATTAAAATTGCTGTGCATGGGGGCTATTCGTGTGACCCAGATAAAAGGCCATGGGGAGGTCCTGGACTCATTCCCACCTCCTTGAAGCAATGGATTGATGAGACATTTAGAGGGATGGTTGATTCAAATGGACCCGTTTCAACTCAATCGTGCGTGTACTCGATGACCCCGGATGAAGATTTTGTGATTGATTTTCTGGGTGGGGAATTTGGGAAGGATGTGGTGATTGGTGGTGGGTTTTCTGGTCATGGGTTCAAGATGTCACCGGTGATTGGGAGGATACTGGCTGATCTCGTGCTTACTGGAGAGGCAAAAGGTGTTGACCTAAAACACTTCAGGATAGCAAGATTTGAGGAGAATCCCGGAGGGAACATCAAAGAATTTGAAGGTCAGGTTGGGCTATTACCAAGTGCACTCTGACTGAAAAAAAACCAATTTCTACTGATCGTGTGTGTTCTTCATTCTTCTGTCGAATCATCAATAAAAATGAATAGCGTTTAGATCTGTAGCCTGTCTATGTAATTTGCAGAATGCCAGTATCCGTAATATAAAATCTCTGCCTCAACCTCATCTAATTTATGCATCAGCTCCCCCACCCCTTTTTTTAATCTTCGGCGAACATATTGAACCTGTAGCATAGCGAAGTTTTGCACGCTGAAAAGTTGTAGGAGACAAGTTAACGTTTGACCATCTTCGATTTGACAACCACCATACAAACACTAAAAATTC
>JBBYHL010222926.1:16365-27011 GCA_038381835.1 Adansonia madagascariensis
AACATTCTTAATCATTTCACTCGATATAACCATATCGATAAAATTTTCATGGTGTTTCCTACTAGCTTTTCATAGTAGGGAGCTCGCAAGGTGCTGACAAACATGACCATTATTTCTTTTTTAGTCAAAGGGGGATGAACTTAAGCTACCTTCACTCTCCATGTTTGAGCATATTACCTGAAGCTCTTAGAGGCTTTCTTTTCCATGTTCATGAAGGGAAGACGATCTGGGGCCCAATCAAACACATGCTTACATTAATCAAGGAAAGCGCATGCTAGATCTGCCAATGTATGAATCATTGCTAGGTCAAGCCCTATGTACCATCAGATAGTTGCTAAAAGTAATGAATTAGTAGTTTCTCATTTTTTTAATATCCAACCATTTTTTGACAATACACGTGAAGATGGGCAGTAGGGTCAGTAGTTCCATTGTACTTTTCAAAATCTAGCATTTTGAATTTAGGTAGGATGATGAGACTAGAAATAAGCTCCAATGACTTCATGTCCACAATCCTAATTTTGTAACTTTCTTTAATAGCTTAAAGGTGCTTTTCGAGTGACTGATACTTGTTCAAGTCTTCATCATTTTCTGAGGACCACTTTGTTTTATCATGCTTCATTTGCTCATTGAGGTTCAAGACTATAGGCCTTACCAGTGAAAAGGCTATACCTTGAAATCCTTGAATCAAATGGGATGCTATTGTAGGATTAATGTAAATGACTGGCTGAGTTGATAGGATGTTCACTGCCAAAGGATGTTGCTCATGCAATGCCCCTTTTTGAGAATTGGTGGCTTCAGTATGACCATTCAAATTGCTTTCAAGATTGGCCAATCCTTTCCCTGCATTGACTATGCTTCTTTGCCCTTTTTCCTTGAATGCCTTAGACAATAGCTTGGTTAGTTCACCAATCTGAGCTTAGAGTTCCAAATTCCTATGAAGTGATTGCTCTTGAGGCTCCCTATACTTGAGTTAAAGTCTTTAAATGCAGGCTTGGTGATTGTTTTCTATCACTCTTCGATGATTGCAAGAGTTGTACCGATGATGAATTGTAGATTCCGTTTTCTAAAGCACTTTCACCTGAAATTATTATCAGATTAGGCTTTTATGATATATTCATGCATATGTTTGATGCAATGAGAGTGAATATTCGATCATAAAGATAAATAAGTGACTAAAACAATGTAAGAATTAGGTTAGTCATGCAAATGCAAAAAGGACCATTGGATTAAAGGGTAGCTCCACTAATAGCGTCTTTCATTAAAGCAACAAAAATGTCCCAATTACACATGATTACATTCGAAAATACCTAACATGGTTACATTACCTGATTACATGGTCTAAGAAATACAATAAGTTTTGCTCATTAGCTCCAGTGGGCAAGCTATCATGTGTCAGGGATCGGGCTACATCCATCATGTTCTCAGCCTCTAATTGAGCTACCTGAATCTACTTTATGAGATGGCGATGATGGTCTTAAGAGTTTTGGCATGCGTGATCAATCACTTGAAGCCATTTTCGCTCCCACTATTCATAGATTCTCAATAGTGCATTGATTTGGTCTTGCGAGCTTGATGAGAACACTTTAAATCTTAAATTTTGAGTGTCAGATCTTCATTTTTAGCCTAGTTTACTCTCAAGTCCCAAACTCGAGGTTCTTACCATTTATTCTTCTGTTGGTAAGTTAAAGCAAGAGCTTGGGTTTTAAAAAGCTTTTCCCTATTGACCTTAACTGCTTCTCTCCATTGATGTACTTCTTTCTTGAGAATAGTAATTTCTGTCCTCCATTCAACTGATGACTTTTCAAGCCTTCGTGACTTGCCTGCTTTATTAAAGGCCATATAGTCTTTTTTCAAACTCTCAAGATCCTCCTTGAAGCTATTTTTCTCTTTGATGGCCCTGTTTACCTTGTTATCCTAGAGGTAGAGGTCTATTTCTAATTGACTATTTTCCTCTTTTAATCGATTAATCTCCTTGGCAAAGGTCATTTTTTCTTGTTCGAGCTCTCGCTTGAGCAATTTAATCTTAGAGGGAAATTTGTCAACTGGTATATGTGATGTCCTAATACCAAATAGGGGCAAGGCATCATTAATGCAATGGATCCTCCATTTATCATATCCTGGGGTTATAGTATCGCTTCTCTAATATCTCTCCATGTAACGGGTTTGTTTCCATGCATGAAAGGCTAGCTAAACTTTTGACTTGTAATCAGGCTCACCATAGTTGAAATCCTATAACTCTAGGTCTTAGATGAAGAGAATGAATTGATTGCACTAGAATTGTTAAAGGAGTAAAAAAGGTGCGTAGCTAGTGCTTCCCCATAATCCCATGAGTGGTAGACAACTGTAATCTCTACCTCGGTATATGATCGTTTGTAGGGAAAATGAAAAAACCTTCCATGTTACCTCTTCCTTCTTGAGGTTTTGAAATTTCTAAACCCATTGCTCTTCAGATTTCTCTTGGGGCTATTCCTTCTCAACTACCTTGGAGATAGGGCTTAAGTTGGGTAAGAAATTATATGACATCCTACTTTCTTCAAGATAAAAGTGACTAACGAGCCAAATATGAATAAACGGTGCACATCTAATGACGCAACCCGTACCTATTTTCTTACAAAAGTTAAGAGCTAAAATAATTTCAGTAATAATAGCTAGTGCAGGATTGATGTTGCAGCATAAATGAGAAAAAACATCTATTACTGTAGCTTCAATATAGCCTAATGTCTTTAGGAATATAATCAAACCATATATCACCAAAGCATAGATATCTTGGATTTTTCGGATGCCAATGGTACTCAACATTGCTTCTTTCAAACTTGCCCATGAGATGCATTCACTATTCCCCTTTGTTTTGATATGACTCTCAATCCAAGTCTTTATTGCCTCGAGGATTTGAGCTACTTTTTTCTTGAATGTTGGAGAGTTCCAAGCCCTATCGTATATTCTATCAACCTTTGCTTTCTCAATGCTGAGTAATGTAGTGTATTCATCAACCATGGGGACCAAATCTTCATGATTAAAAGTGAAACACTAATATACTGGATTCCAAAACTGAAATTCTTCTTGCAACAAGCCGATGTCCAAATGTACTTGGAGCCAAAGAGCAATATCTCCATATCTCTTAGTGAATAATTCCCTTTCGGTACTATCCCAACTAGTCCATATAGTCCTCAGATCTTACTAGTCATTTTGACAGTACCCTATCTTGATCTTTCCATGCACTGTTGAGACATGCCCTGGTTCAAGGATATCCTTACCTTTACGTTGTCAGCATTATGACCATGCTCGAACTTTCTCAAAAGGCTTCATATCTAAAGTGGACTATTGCACCATGATAGACACCCCTTGATGAACATTGAAGCATTAGCTAATTGTCCCATGATGATGATGATTATCATGAAATTGATGCATGCATGATAAAGAAAAACAAAAAAAAAAAAAAGAAATAAGTTACTAACCATACAAAATAATAGGCACAAAGATAAAGAAATGAAAAAGAATAGCAACAAAAATGCATCACAAAATTTGCCCTGAGAATAAGCAGTATGATGCCTAGGGGCAAACATGATGATCATGAACGTTGAAACATTAAACGGATAGCACAATGACATGTCCACATTAAAATTGCCTCTTCATGAAGTAACATGATACCCCGTAAGGACTAAGACTGATTATTTAAATGACGACGTTCATTCATTGCCACGTATGTTAAGTACACGCTAAGCCATCATTTGTGTAGCATGATAGCTTATATCGGTCAGACATAACTATTTTAAGATGGCATTGCAGGTAATGGCATTCATTTACCTTTACCCACTTATTAAAGAGGATTCACCATCAAACGTAATGGCGTATCCTAAATAAATGATCATGAAAATAAAAAATGGCAAACGTGGGTGAAAATGTTCACCCATCATCACCCACATACCAAGGTATATAGGAGTAAAAGTAAGAAATATTTCCCCAAGTGATCCTACTCTTTAGGTTATTCTAGTAGCATCTGGTATAGTTTGCCATGGTTTAGCTCGTAGGTTTCACTATATAGGTTTTAAGTTAATGCCTATTTCAGTATCTGAATTGCTCTTCTGTTCAGTAAGGACAGTTGAGGCACCTCGATCCTAGGCCCATCATGGGTTCGGCAAAATGGGATCGATCCAATGGATGTATGTAAAGGGGTACTCACGGAGACATAGGTAATTTACAACCTGGAAGGTCTCACCATGCCTATACAGAGGGTTACTCATGAAGGCAGATGGCTTACTTCTTCTGAATAATTAGGATACTAAGCACACCATGGTGTTTGGTGGGAATCTAGTGCAAATACAAGTGTACAGTGTGTGTCAAGGAAACAATCAAACCTTTTGTTTTATTCCCATATTACCATACTTATTCAAGTTACCATTTATTCGAGAATGAACTATCCTTAACAATCATAAGACAAAACATAAAAGATAGAGATTTGTAGGTAAAATACAGGGGAATTATATCTAAACAATTATGGAGACCGCAAAACTAATAACCAAGTCAGAAATAGCTAGCCCTAGGCCTAACTCTCTAGGTCTCTAGCAGAGTCACCAAGTTGTCACCATGTGCCCGCTTTTAAAACTTCAGACAATCCAAAGGGTATAGCGCGCTTGACTTTAAATAAATGATGGTTGGTCATGGTCGAGCCTTTGAGTTATCCCCTAATCAGGATTTGGATTAGGCATAACAATATGAAGGGGAGAGAGAGCGTCAGGTGAATTGCTCAGCCATCTAATCTCGGATGGTCACCACAAAATGGCTATAAACTTGGAGTCACCATTAATCATTTCAGGTTACATAGGATCATATGCCTATTAAAAACAATATTCTGAGTTATGAAACTTAAAACATTGATTTCAAAGTTAACAAAGCCCAGAGATTCATTGGTTGGGTTTGAGAGTTGGTTACATGAATGGATGGATTAGCAACCCTATGATGCCCAAAATCGATACCTACAAACTATGTCTCACTTCAGTTTTGGCTTAATCAGTCCTATTTGGTCATTACTTTAATATAATTCACTTTATGCATGAAGTTTTGTAAACTGTAGATCTATTTTTTTTAAAGAAGATTAGATCACCTATGCACCTTGAAGGTGTTCCTCACATAGGGAATTTTTTAGAAAATAATGTCCGGATCAAGTTTTGAAAATTTGGATATTCCTTATTAGACACCAAAAAGATACCAACACGAAATATTACCTTGTAAATTTTATCGTAAAATGAATTTTAAATATGAGTGCATGATAATCACTATAAAAGAAAACATGTTAGTAAGGCGACAAAGATATAATAATAGCATAAATAAACAATCACAAACTAAAGAGCGTGAAAAAGATAGACGATCAGAATGTGTCTCATAATTATCATCAATCATTGAAGAATAACTGAGATGACAATTTAGAGACATGTTTAGGTTCGATGGTAATTTGTGAAAAAAACATTTTAATTTAAATAATTCGAGGCATCCAAAAGGGAAAAGATTTTTGGATTTTTTTTTAAAGCAAGGTTAGAGTATCCTTTCAAAGAGGTGGGGTTGGAGTATCCACAAAGATAAAGTTAAGAAAATTTTAGGAATAAAGAGAAAATTTAAATTTTTAATGAAAAATAGGGTTAGAGTATCCCCTTAGAATAGTGGGGTTGGAGTATCCCTAAAGATGAAAATTTTTGGTGATTTTAGATGAGGATTAAAAATCTTGAAAGTGGATCTGAAAAGAAAAGTTATGTTTTGAGTTGAAAACAGGTTGGAGTATCCTTCCATAGCAATGAGTTGGAGTATCTCCATTAGCAATAATTTTAATATAGAGGAAAATGATATCTAGTATGAAATCATTTTTTTGTATTTTAACCTTGATCCAAGTCTAAAGGGCTTGTGTTGTAGGGAAACAAATTAGGTGCATTTCGAGACATTTGAATGTTTCAATAAAAGGAGTTTTGGAAATTAAGTTAAAAACAAGGGACAACATCGTGTCACCTCCATTCTTGAATTTATTTTGAGTTTGTCCAAAGGCTTTAGGGGATGAATAAGGTACCGTTGGAAAGATGACTTGATAAGGTTTAATGTAAAAATATTCCAAAATTCTTAGATGATCACTTTCTAAGCAGAATTAATTTTTGAAATTAAGTTTCTCTTTACACTAGTAGCATATAAAGGGGAAAATACCCACCGAACTTTGAAAAGTCATTTCGGGCTCATCCAAGATTGCCAAATTGTGAACAATACCTTTCTAGAAATAGAGTTTTGTAAACTATAAAAGATGTTTAAAAATTTTAGAAAAATTGTCTGTTGGGCCAGAATGGCCCAAACAGAATATCGCATGCTAGTTCTAAGGGTCTTAGATAGCAAAGGTTCAAAAAATTATAACTCCCTCATCCGGAATGTTCTGAGGGCAAACAAGACATCTTTGGAAAGATACTTCGATGCCCTTTAAAGGAAAAATATCAAAAAAATCAAGGAAAATATTTTGTGGTTGGGAAATGATTTTCCAAACTTAGACTACAACGTTGCCAGAGACAAACAGGAAAGGCCATTCAATGTTTTTAGGGTTCTTTTTTGAAGACAGGCTTAGGTCTAGGACGTCCGAATGTCCATGATAGAAAGTAACATGGGCATCACAAGTTCATTCCACAATGCCAGAGTAGTTTAGGATGATGAAACAACTCGTCGACTTTTTCACTAAAAGGGATATTGGACTTAAGATCAAGGCTTAATACTTTAACAACTAAAAAAGGATCATTTTTTCTAAAAAATAGCATCTTTGAACCTATTTTACCATGAATCCAGAGCTAAAATTGTTTGATTTGTCCCCAAGACTGGAAGACCAATTTTTATGAAAACATTAAATCCATGTTATACTTCATCTATTGGAGATGTCATGAACTTAACTTAGGGATTTTTCTGAAAATCAAGTTTCTAGGAAAGAACAAGCATTTTTGACAATGATGTCATGAACAAAATACAACACACACAAAGATGAACATGGACTAAACATGACATTTTGACATGGAAATGGGTGATAAAAATGCAAGAACAAGGCAAATAATGTGCATGGAAATGATATGAACATAATTAAACTTAAGAATGCATGCTAGAGTTGTCAAGACAACATTTTTATGTCATGAAACTCCTTAAAATACAAGAAAATGCATGAACATACATGAAGCATGTTGAGGTGAGCATTTAAATATGATATGACTATGTGAATATAAAAGAAACATGATAAGAAATGCATGAACTAAGGTTGTGATAATGATGAAGAAGAACCATGTTATATTTGCATATCTAATTAGCATCAAGATATCAAGAGGGTCCTTAAGATCCTAAGACTACCACAACCAAGGCAACAATAATGCATGAGAGTCCTAGGATAGTCATGGCAGTATAAAGGGTTCACTAAAATGGTGTAGATGATAAAAACAGAAAATGCATGGAAAAAGATAGAAAATATACCAAAAAAGCTTGAACTTCTTTTCCCTTCTTAAAGAAGTGACTTTAAGCTCAGTTTCTTCCTTTTTTTGCTATTATTTAGCAAGAAATAATGAAAGGAAGAGGCTTTCTGGTAATATGTTGGCTGGAGAGGTGTTTTAATGGTGAAAGTGTGTGAAAGGTTAAGTTTTTGGAGTTTTTCTGGTGGTGGTTTGGGGAGCTACGGGAAGAGAAGAAGGTTGAGGGTGAAAGGCAAAGAAACAATGTTTTTGGGAGAGTTTTTGGGGCTAAAGATTGTTGAAGAGTGTTTTTATTCATTTTTGGGAATTGCTGGAGAGATTTTTTTTTTGAGGTAGCTAGAAGTCTTTTTTTAGGATGGCTAGAAGTCTTCTTTTATTCAATGCTTAGCCAATGCTTTTAGGCAACAAAGCAAGGGCATTTTTTATCTTTCCCTCTTACACTAGGGGATATCTCTAGCTACCATGCTTGGCTGATTTTCTTCTTATTAGTTCTGCCACATTGAGTAGGGAGGCACGAAGCCTATGATAGCTACAATTAGAGATATGCCTACCATGCCTTCTTACAATCATATATTTTATGAAAGTTGTTAGCCTTGTTTTTTGTTTTGATATAACAAACAAACTTAAGTTAAATTAATACTCAACTTCATATTTGTGTTTAAATTGAAAAGCATATTTAAAAACACTAAGTTTGTAATTATTGAGGTGTTTGAGTCAACAAAAATGATTTCACAAACAAGTTTTGAAGGATAGTATCAATACAAAGAACATATGTATCGATACTATGCATAAAACCCTTAAATGTATCGATACAAAGAACATATGTATCGATATAGGTTTCTTAGTATCGATACTCACTCCATGAGTATCAATATAGGGCTTGGCAGTAGCCAAGGTTTGTATAAACCCCTCAAATGTATCGATACAAGTGTATATCTATCGATACAGGCTGCTTAGTATCGACACTCATTCCATGAGTATCGATACAAGGTTTGGCAGTAGCCTACGTCTGGCTGAAACCTTCATATGTATCGATACAAAGGTATATGTATCGTTACAGCTTGCTTCGTATCGATACTCAGATCCTAGTATCATACAACAAGTTGTAACGATCATTTTGTTGAACTATGTATCGATACTATTGGTATTGTATCGATACTATAGCGCAGGATTGAACGAAAATCAGCATTTATGAAGGTTAAAATGGCTCTCCAACCACCACGTTAAATGCCCAACGTCTACAAATCAATTTACAGCTATAAATGGAGGTTCTAAATAGCTAAGAGGCAAAGATATAGAATTCATTAAATCATTGAACAGCAAAAGTTCAAAATCATCAAATTCGTTATGTTCTACTTATATTAACTTATACTCTTCAAGTCATTTGTATCTTATTCTTCTTGTACTTAAATTCTAGCAAACATCTACCTACTTGAGGTTTAATTAGTTTGCAAAATACTTCTTTCATTTCATAAAAAAGGGTTGTGTGAAAGTGAGTAAAAATATTTGAGAGTTTGGGGTATAATTCTCAAAGTATTTGAAAGGTTCTATCTAAGCCTTAAAAGATAGTTTGTAAGGTTATACCTTAGCCTTAAAAGTAATAATTTCCTTAGTGAATTATGGAAATCACCTTGGTAAGAAAGTACCAAGAAGAGAAGATGTAGGTGCCGAATTAAACGACCGAACCTCTATACATCCGTTGTTGATTTTTCTCTCTTCCTTATCTTATTTTAATTTTTTAAATTTACAAAGTTTTATAAAACCAATTCACCTCCTTCTTGGTTTAATCTCTCTATTGAAGCTAATAATTGGTATCAAGAGCTTTGGTCTCCTTTATAAGGTCTCACAATCTTGAGAAAAGATCCTTGATAGCTCCAAAATGAAGAATGCAAACATTGTAATCAAAGCCTCAAGAAGCCCACAAGAGTTGAAAAGCCAAGATGAAGTTTATCTTATGGCATTTGAGACAAATGCAAATGCTATAGGACTTGAAGGGCATTCCATCATGAGACCTCCACTCTTCAATGGTGACAACTACTCATATTGGAAGACAAGGATGAGGCTCTTTATCCAAGCAAATGACTATGAAGTATGGAAAATCATCATCAATAGTCCACTCATTCCAAAGAAGAAAGTCGGAGATTGCATTGTGCCAAAAAAGGAAGAAAAATGGGATGAACAAGACACCAAAATGGCACAACTAAATGCCAAGGCCATGCACACATTATTTTGTGCTCTTGGTCCAAGTGAGTACAATAGAGCCTCACTATGTGACAATGCAAAGCAAGTGTGGGACAAGCTAGCAACCACACATGAAGGAACAAATCAAGTTAAAGAATCCAAAATAAGTATGCTCATGCTTGACTATGAATTGTTCAAGATGAAGATGGATGATACCATTAAAGAAATGTCGGATAGATTTACGGACGTCATCAATGGGTTAAAGGCACTCGAAAAGACCTATCCAAATAAAGAGATGGTAAAGAAGCTACTCAATAGTCTTCCTAAGTCTTAAGAAGAAAAAATGATAGCAATTAAAGAATCCAAAGATCCCAACACACTCTCTTTGGATGAACTCATAGGTTCCTTTCTAACCTATGAAATAAAGATCAAGCATGGACAAGAACCATCAAAGAAGGCAAGTGTTGCCTTTAAATCAACCACACCTACTGATGATAATGAAGAGGTTAAGGAAGATGAAGAAATGGCTATGTTCACGAAAGGATTCAAGAAATTCATAAGAATGAACAAAGCTAGAAGACCTCCTAGAAAGAAATGATAAAAGAAAACTCAAGCAAGAAAGGTAAAGAACAAATTATTTGCTATGAGTGCAAGAAACTGGGATATATAAATTTAAATGTCCAATGTGGAAGAAATCAAACCCGAAGAGGCAAAAGAAGAAGGCAATGGTGGCCACATAGAGCGATAGTGACACTTCCAATAATAGTGATGAGGAGGTGGCTAACCTACGTCTCATGGTTCATGATGAGCCCAAGGTATCTTCTAATGCTAATACTTACTTATTTGATGAATTGCAAGATGCATTTGATGAATTAGCATTAGAATTCAAAGTTATGGATTTGAAATACAAGAAAATGAATTATAAACTCAAGGAAGAAAATGAAACACTAAGCATGACAAATAATGATCTTAAGAAAAGAGTAGATGAGTTACAAGTCA